>JAOPHQ010004028.1:55000-130298 GCA_030340625.1 Merluccius polli
ACGCCACCGTGCTGCGCTACGACGACGTCTGCAAGATAGACTTCGGGACGCACGTCAACGGTAAGGCCGTACGCTGGACGCTCACACATCGGCCGACGGACGACCTTTTGAACCGATGCGCTCGAAATCGGATCCGAATTGTTTCGTACGGCACATGAAAATAAAGTAGAAATGCAATGAGCTTCACAGAAGAAGAATGAAATACATCTCAATGAGAACGTACAGTAAGATGAAGACACACACATACACAACTCATTTCAATTTCAAATGTTTAAACCTCAAACGGCAAAACCACACACAAATCAACAAAACACATCTGAATAAGGCAAAATAGGAAAATGAGCAATGAAAGGAACAATTGTTCAGAAGTAAAAGCGAGGCCTAAAGTTTCTGAACCTAAAGTCGGGGTCCATATGATGCACCGAAAGTCGCATCGCCGTACGTTTCCCTGCTTGTTCAGCACCCCTTGTGTGTTGGCTGGAAGTATTAATCCCCCCCCCCCTTTGGACGCACATCGCAAACCCATCAAAACTCGTATCGGCGGCTTGAGGGAACAGAGCCGTCGAAGGGACGTAATGGACGTCGTCGTGAAAAATAACGCGTGTTCACTTTGACGCCTCGCAGGTCGGATAATCGACTGCGCCTTCACCGTCACCTTTAATCCCAAGTACGACAGGCTGCTGGAGGCCGTGAGGGATGCCACCGACACCGGCATCAAGGTAACGCCGCTCATGAACATCGTGAGAAACCGCCTCTCCACCCGCCGGTCCATAAATCCTAGCAGTCGCCGCGAGGTTGACTCGGGAACCCGGTGATGATTTAACTGTCACCCGTGTGTCTCACACTCTCTCAGGCCCTACTTAGCCGTGTCTGTGTAAACACCTCTCTCTCTCTCTCTCTCTCTCTCTCTCTCTCTCTCTCTCTCTCTCAGTTCGCAGGGATCGACGTGCGCCTGTGCGACGTGGGCGAGACCATCCAGGAGGTCATGGAGTCGTACGAGGTGGAGATCGACGGGAAGACCTACCAAGGTACTGCGAACGTACGATTAATTTACGATGTCGGGATTTAGCAGGAAAAACTTTAACCGAAGCGACCGGAGGGTTCGAACCCGGAACCTTCCGACAAAGGAAGTGAGACAGTGGAACCGCTTGAGTATCAGGCCCCCTTTGCTCATATTATTATTATTATCATGAGGGCGTTCGTCCGTCTCTGCTGATTCACAGATCTGGGCCACAGATCTGTATTCAACACCCGGGTTTGTTGTGTTCTTGTCTTCCAGTGAAGCCCATTAGGAACCTCAATGGCCACTCTATCGGTCAGTACCGGATACACTCAGGAAAGACCGTCCCCATAGTGAAGGGCGGCGAGGCCACCAGGATGGAGGTGGGTAATACTCAGCACTCTATTCGTTGGCCGATGACATTTTGTGAAAGGACTTGGATCCCAGGAAAAGGAAAGTGCGGTCACAAACCTCGCTCACGTTAATTTATCGCCGTGTCAGGAATCGAAGCCCTTCTTTACGGCCTGACCTTGATTACGCGATAAACACCCCTTTTAAAAAACGCCGCGTTACGAGTGCGGCCGGACTAAATGCGGGGGAGTTAAAAAATGACGACGAGCGGCGCGTGGCGAACGCTCGCGTTTTTTACTGCCGTCGCAATCCTCCGCTCCGCCCTATTTCGGCTGTTTTAATGACATCTTTAGTGGCGTTACCGGCATACTTTAGTATTAACTACAGTGTTGATTACAGTGGAAGAGTTTTGTGTTATAGAAACACTAACGCGGTTGAAGTTAACGCAATCCCCAACCCCGGGGAGAGGGCTGCCGCGGCGACGCTGTGTGGATTTTAATTGGCCCACTGCTGATTCCAGCCTTTCACCTGATGGTGCTTGCGTGTGTGTTAGTGTGTGTGTGTGTGTGTGTGTGTCGGGGGGGGGACTTGCATCCTTGCATGCTTGCCTGTGCGTGTGACCGTGTGTCTGTGATGGTGTGTGTGTTTGCACAGTTATGTGTGTGTATGTGTGTGTACAGGTATGTGTGTATGTTTGTGTGTGTGCATGCTTGTGTGTGTGTGTGTGTGTGTGTATGCTTGTTTGTGTGTGTGTGTGTGTGTGTGTGTGTGTGTGCGTGCGTGTGTGTGTGCATGCGTGTGTATGCATGCATGCTTGTTTGTGTGTGTGTGTGTGTGCTTGTTTGTGTGTGTGTGTGTGTGTGTGTGTGTGCACGTGTGTGTGCACGTGTGTGTATGCATGCTTGTGTGTGTGTGTGCGTGCGTGTGCGGTGCATATGGCTTGCTGACAAAGCAGCTCTGCGCGTTGTGATTTCTCCTGAGGTGCGTTGCCGTAACACAGGGCCATTACCGCTCCTCGATGGTCGGAGGGGCTCTCGCCCGAGTGGCAGCTGGGCGTGCCATGCGGCCGCCAGCACTCTGACTGATTACTGAGAGAGCGAGAGAGAGAGAGAGAGAAAGAGAGAGAGAGAGACAGAGAGAGACAGAGAGAGAGAGACAGAGAGAGAGAGAGGGTGTCGCAGTGTTATCAGCTAATACCACAGGGACACATGCACAATAGCGGTGCGCCGATACAGATGCAAGAACACCCCCCCCTCCCCCAGCCGCTGAACCGGGCGTAACAGATAGGCCTCCCAGAGAGGGAGAGGGACGAAAAAAAAGACAAAAATCTGCAAATGTCACTAATAGACCACACACGACCGCGCTCAGCCATTTGTCAGCCATCGGCGTCTTGAGTTATGAATCAATTTACTCTCAGGTCCCGGGAGGAAGAAAGAAAAAGGTCATCTCATCTAATTTCCTTTTTGGTATCTTCTCAGTGACCACTGGCATGATCTCATTAAAGTTTGCCCGAGGTTTTTGCGAATGTTGGAAAGCACAGGCCGGGCTTACGCATGGTTGTTAAGCATCGGAAGAAATTATTTCAACTTCCACGTCTTCCCTTTTTGCGTTTGTCGCCTTTGAACGCAGGAAGGCGAAGTTTACGCCATCGAGACGTTCGGCAGCACCGGGAGGGGAGCGGTGCACGACGACATGGAGTGCTCACATTACATGAAGAACTTCAACGTCGGTCACGTGCCAATAAGGTGAACGACGCTTTCTTCATTCGAGCTCAAGCGGTCTCGATATTGGAAGCAGAATATCGACTGTGGACATTATTTTTAGGTTAGATGCGGCACAGCGTATTCTCACCTTGAATTTCTGTTTCCTTTTCAGCAACCTTATTTCATTATCGGAAAGCTTAGCTTCGGCGCACGTATTTAGATTCACGTCTATATTTACTGCGGTACATTTGAAATAGGGATGGATGGATGGATGGAGGGATGTGTCATTTCTCGACCCATTCTGATGACTTCTTCTCTAATGTAGGGCTGCGACCATTAGTGGATTCAGCGATTAGTCGATCGACAGAAAAGTAAACGAATCAAATGTGTATAATGGATCAATCGTTTAGGTCATTTAGCATTAGGCTACAATTACCACACAGTTGCTGCTTGATGCTTCAGAAATTCAAATGTTTGGTTCATGGATCGTTATAAAATCAAATGAATACTTTAGTTTTTCTTGGCTGCTTGTCAGATAAAGCACATTTAGGACATGACTTTGGACTCTGGTTACTTGTTACGGCATTTGCTATTATTTATGCCATTTTCTAGACTAAATGATGAATCGAAAAAAATAATCGTCGGTATAATCGACGCTGACAGTAATCGTGAGTTGCAGCCCTGCTCTAATGTCGTGATGTCGCGTTCCCCCAGGCTCCCCAGGGCCAAGCATCTGCTGAACGTGATCAACGAGAACTTCGGCACGTTGGCGTTCTGCCGGCGCTGGCTGGACCGCCACGGCGAGAGCAAGTACCTGATGGCGCTGAAGAACCTGTGCGACCTGGGCATCATAGACCCCTACCCGCCGCTCTGCGACAGCAAGGGCAGCTACACCGCCCAGTATGAGCACACCATCCTGCTCAGGCCCACCGCCAAGGAGGTGGTGAGCCGCGGGGACGACTACTGATGATGATGACGGCGCCCGACGCACGACGCACCAGAACCAGAACCAGAACCAGGGCCAGGGCCGGAGCAACAAAGACAACACACCTCCGCCGACGGAGGACACATTATGCAATTATTACTATTACCCCATGGGCCTTGAAATCTCCCGTCGCTTGTGTCAGAAATCTTTTTAGAATCACGTTTGAGCTTTAGGACAACGAGAGGCTGCTGTCCAGGCAGTTGCTTGTATTTGTTTGTTTTTTTCAAAGGATCAAGCCAAGTGTTACAAAAAAAAACACATTGTGAAAATAAGCTTAGCGTTGTCTTAGTCTGTTATCAATTGCTGTACTGCTTTTAGAAGATATGCAAATGAAACCTATACAAAAGATTTATGCAAAAAATAAGGGCTTTGGCGAACGCCTTCCCCGTTGTTACGCTTCGATGCAAAAAATTGAATGTTATGAAACGATTTATATTACTAGATTTCTTTGCTCTATTTTAATTTAATGCCGTTTTCTAAGAAATAAATGGATATGAATCTTATGTTAAATCCTCATTCTCATTATTTCATTCTGTAAAATCCAATGTTATTCCTATTAACACACCTACAAACTAACATTTAATTATAACTTTTAGCCAACGAAGGGCGGTATTAAGCACGCTATAATTGCACCAGCCAGCCATCAGTGGCGGTGAATATATATATTCATAAAGGCCAACGATAGCCAACGGACTTAAGTATTATCTCACTATGAAATATTAAAGACACCGTGAAGGGTGAAGAATGACCCACATACTGTGCGCGTTTCCACAACACCATAAATTTGCCTCATAAACTTTACTGCACATAGGACACAAACGTAACATCATTACAAAATGTCAGAGTGCATTAGTCGCCGCAGCCTTTAATACCTCGCTGTCCTTTGCATGTACACTGCAGGCCATTATGCTCATTATAGTCGCGGTGGGAAGTCTTTGCGACAAGGACACCAGGTGATGATGATGATGATGATGATGATGATGATGATGATGATGATGATGATGATGATGATGATGATGATGATGTCATATCCGAAGAATACATCATGCCTCCACACAGGCTGTTTTCCCTGATGACCCGAAAACTATTCTTAACTTTGACCTGGCTCAAATATGGTCATCCACCCCGCTTTGGCAGCATATTTATCTTAGGGTATTAGGGGGCTGCAGAGGTGTGCGATGATCTGCTTATGCAGGACAGGACGGCCTAGTGGTTCAGACCCCAACGTCTGAAGTCTACCTGTAAGTATCCTTGAGCAAGATGCCTTAGGAGGACCAATGAAGGGGACCAAACTACTTTGTATAATTGTAATTCTCGGTCCAAAAAAAGATACGACAGGTGGTGACAACTTCGGCGAGAGTGAGAACACTTCTGTTGGCCTGCTAATGTCCTGGGACCACGGAGGAGAAAGGTCAGCGTGTCGGGCGCTTGTCCGACAGTGGACTGGACAGCAGCCCGGACAGCGGCCCGGCCTCCAGAAGTGTTCAGATTAAGAGCGGTGATTCCTTTAATGTCTTTATTTGTTTTCTTTTTTCACCCCGACTCTCCCTCCAGGAGTTGTTTGACCTGCACAGTCCCAGCCTCAGCACCAAGGACAAGCAGAGCACACACACACAGATACCAGACTGTAGAAACATTGTGAAGTTGTTTCCTTCATGATTTATGGCCAATAAAGGTGAGCACATAACAAGGATAATTTAGTCTGCGCAAGCGCCGAAAGTATATAGATGACTGAGAAACGGATATGTTTAGACATGCCACCTTCGTTCTGGGTCATTTATTTCCAAGAATAATAATAATAGCTTTAATAATAATAATAATAATAATAATTAAAACAATGTCTTCATAACTTTGTTTAATTAAGTGGTACAGTTTTGGATATAATAACATCATTTTCAATTACGTACCATCTATGTATAATATTATTTGGCCTGGATATTGTGTTATCGCCACAGATGTACTTGAGAAGGATTTTCACATAACCTGAATAAATAAATGTTTCCAAACCTACTGTGACAGCTATATTCAAATTCTATATTTAGATTGTCAGCGCCCATTTCTTAAACCACAAATTAAAAACAAACACTACACAAAAGATTGAGATCTGTCCAACCACCCATTTATCCTTCCACACACCCATCCGTCCGTCTGTCCATCCGTCCGTCTGTCCATCCATCCATCTTTTCCTCCATCCGTTCCTCCATACCTCCATCCATCCAGCTGTCCATTCCTCCATCCGTCCGTCCGCTCCCCTTGGTCCCGTGCTCCAGCCGTAGCTGAGGCCGCGGCTGGGCATGTGTTGGAGCTGGGGTCCAGGGTGTCACCGTCAGCCTGTCCTCCATTCTTCATGACCTGCCTCCACATACTCCCATCCTGGGTGGGAACAGGAGAGAACCACCTAGTCCCAAATACAAGTCTACAACCTCCACACGCCCCTCTCTATACCATCTGACAGAACAGGTGTGAGCAGTGGCTGGGGAGTGCACTAAGTGAAGGGTTCATATATTAAGAGAATTGGACAGCCCAAGTCCATTATTTGGCTAATTGAGTGGGTGTGATAATTATTGCTAAGAAGGTCAAAGCGCTGAAGGTGAAATATTGTTCAAACAAAGGACGGGCTGTAGTCTTCCAGCTGTTATTAAAGTAAACGTCCGCTCCAAAAGGAGCGGTACGAAGACGTTGGCCCCGACTCAAAGCCTTCCCCCGAGCGGAGACAAAGATCAGCAACTCAGCAGATTGTCCACGTGAGAGACAGCTAATGAGGTGCTCACCCAGGCCAGCTATTCAGCCAGCCAGCCAGCCAGCCAGCCAGCCAGCCAGCCAGCCAGCCAGCCAGCCAGCCCGGCTTCTGCACTGCGAACAATAAAGTTTTTTGCAGAAGGGCGTGATCTTTCTTTTTCTTTGTGTGACTGACCTGGGCTGAGAACAGGGCATGTCCAGGACTCCTGGCGGTCCTGACTAGCTCAACTGGTAGAGCATGACATTAAATCTGTCAGAGTTAGGGGTTCAATTCCCACTGTGACCACCCAGGCTCAAAAATGTATGCGTTGTAAGATGCTTTGGATAAAAGCATTCCACCAAATGGCGTATAGCTAGAGTGTCGTCCCTCCCTTCGCCGTCCCCATCTGGGGGGGCGTCTGGGGAAGGACCATCTTCACCTCCGCATGGGAGTCTTCATCGTGGGCCGACTCCAACGTCAGCACTACCGCGGCCAAGACAAGACGAGTACTGCAGCCCCCCGAGCTGGGAGACAATCCAAACACATTGTTTGTAATTGTGAATTGACTTTGCCTCTTATGAAATTGATCATTTCAATTGATTAAACACCATGTCCACAGTTTACTTTTCCTCCAACTGCACCTAGTCATAGTCCGTGGCGCAGAACCGTTTAGGAGAGCCAATATCCATTTCTCTGCACTGGCATTTCTCTGCGGAAAGAAGAACAAATACATCCATCAAGATCCATTCAATTCCTCTACATACAGCATGTATTCATCGAATTCTTGAATCTATTTTAACCCTGTGTGAACGGGCGTGGGTGTGAGCGTGTGTGTGTGTGTGTGTGTGTGTATATTGTGTGTGTGACTTGACCTGTGACTCACCAGAATGGTGCAGTGCAGAGAAAAGCTCCTCTAACTTAAAGAGTGCCTGCTCACTGGTGCTCATACTGCTGCCACGCCGTCCCATGTGACCGGTGGCTGTACAACAGGACCTCCACCTCCGCGCTGCGCCGCAGAGATTTATACCGACCGTCACCCACCAGCCCTTTTGCAGCAACCCTACAGAAATATATGGTGCGGCTGAACCACATGCATCACTACCTCTCGTTCTGTCTCTCTCTCTCGCTGCACTCTCTAGGCTATACATTAAAAGGCGCCGTACGGTGTGAAAGGGAGGGAAACACTGGCACTCACCCAGGAATGCAGTCGCCGGTGGAGGGATCGCAGTCCCCAGGGCTGTCGCAAAGGCTGGGGAGGAGGGCCCCTACTGGCCCTCCATTCAGCTGTTGCAGCGGGGGGGGCCAGGCCTACAGGTGCACGCCGCCTCTGTTGGGATACAGGAGGACAAGGAGGAAGATGAGGAAGAGGAGGATGAGGAAGAGGAGGAAGAGGAGGGGTAGGAAGAGGAGGGTGGGGTTAGGAGGGTTGGATTAGGAGGGTTGTGGTTAGGAGGGTTGTGTTAGGAGGGTTGTGGTTAGCAGGGTGGTCTTAGGAGGGTGGGTTGGGAGGGTTGGGGTTAGGAAGGTTGGGTTAGGTGGGTTGGGTTAGGTGGGTTGGGTTAAAGAGGGTTGGGTTAGGAGGGTTGGGGTAAAGAGGGTTGGGGTTAGGAGGGTGGGGTTAGGAGGGTTGGGGTTAGGAGGGTGGGGTTAGGAGGGTTGGGTTAGGAGGGTGGGGTTAGGAGGGTTGGGGTTAGGAGGGTTGGGTTAGGAGGGTTGGGGTTAGGAGGGTGGGGTTAGGAGGGTTGGGTTAGGAGGGTGGGGTTAGGAGGGTTGGGTTAGGAGGGTTGGGGTAAAGAGGGTTAGGGTTAGGAGGGTTGGGGTAAGGAGGGTGGTCTTAGGAGGGTTGGGGTTAGCAGGGTGGTCTTAGGAGGGTTGGGGTTAGCAGGGTGGTCTTAGGAGGGTTGGGGTTAGGAGGGTGGGGTTAGGAGGGTGGGGTTAGAAGGGTTGGGTAGGGGTGGAGGAGGTGGGGAAGGGGGTGTACCAGGACAGAAAGTCTCTTGACTTTATTCAGTGAGATAATGACATGCTTTTAGCTCTTTTTTCGTGAATATATTCATTGCAGTCACGCACTACACTTCCAGTTCCAAGACCCCAGACTAGACAAGTAAGTCCACAAGGCCCGAACAGCAAAAAACAACAATAGCATGTTTATTCATTGCGGTGCTATTAGTGTTTTGTACATGTTTAAAGCAGCGAGAGGGGAGAATGCATAATGAAACACTTGTCCTCCCTGCCACTCTCAGCCACCTGGATGTCTCTCGTAGTGATGGATTGATTTTTTTTGTGTCAGGCTTCATTTGCTTCCAAAAACGGCTTTTTGTTCTCGCTACAACTCGACCCCGAGTCAATGGGATGGGAAATCCCTCCATTGTTCACCAGTTTTCTCCAGGAGAAAAGGTCAATGTTTCCTATAATCCTACTAAGGAGGTGATCAGCGATGAGTTTTTCATTATTGGCATGGTGAGCAAAGAGGAGGAAATGCCACAAACAACACGGAGAACACGGAGAGAGAGAAACTAAACCAAAAAACAGCAACGGGGAGATCATCCTGTATTTAATCTCCACACAGTGTCTCCATTGTCCGGTTCCCTTGTGTAAAAGTGTACCTTCGGTTTTAAAGGCTAATTTATCTGGCGGCCGCTCAGATGACTCCGTCATGGTTTGGAGAGCCAGAAAGGAAATGTACTTAAAGACAGAGGCCAGTGTTCCCACTAGCTCCTCTCTCGAAGTACATTTAGTTTCTGACTCCGCTGCTAGAATCGATACGCAGTACTCCCAGAGAGAGACACACACACACAGTGAGAGCGGTGGCAGTGATGTAGGGGGGTAGAGTACAGTCGAGTCCAGTGAGGCCTTACTTATCTGCGTGAGTCCACCGCAGCGGTATTGGGTCTGCCCCGGGTCCCGGCAGAAGCCCGTCTCAGAGCTCTGGCAGCGGTGGTCCCAAAACGATCCGTTCCCATTCACATTGTGTGTCGGGCAAAGTAGGGACACTTTGCAGATTCATCTTTTACTTTGCTCATTTGAATTTGAGGGAAAAAAAGCCGCATCGTTCATCCCTGAAGTACAACGTGACAAAATGATGAAGAATCCCACGTGCCTCGCAGGGTAGGTCCATCGCTTATGCTAAAGGAAAGCCATCACTAAGGTGACTGCCCCTTGTGCTAAACTGTATTGGACCGTCTCCAACCGCGTTTACTCACTCCTGCGCTCGCGTGCTTCTCCGGGACGCTGTGGGCCGGATGCCAAGGCCGATCATTGTGAGGGAGGAGCGCCACGGTCACAGCGATGATCGCCCGCTGGGCCGCGTGTGCAGACGCACCCCCACTGTGGACCTGTCCGTCAGAAACACAGCACAACAAACAACGCAGAGATTTACATTTAGCCATTGTTACAGGCTGTTGTGTTGTTTGCGAAGGACGTTCAAGCCTTTCGACAATATCATGGGATAACCCATTGCTAAATATGTACTAGACGACATTTATCATTCAATCCTGTAGCAAAACATGGACATCGTCATTGTGTTATGTGTTTAACCCACCATTAAGTAAAAAGGTGAATAACAGGTAAGAAACCAAGGGCAGTCGAAGCATAAGATGCAACACTATATTGCTATACTGCTGTTTCTACATGCTCAGATGCCTTTAATGGCAGGTCAAAACCGTGGACCAACACGCAGCCTTTAGCGCCCCTTTAAAACCTAAAGCAATGTGTAGCACAGGACAGCTTTAAAGTAGTTAGAGGAGTGGATTACTCCTCTGATCCCAACAGAAAAAAAACGTACACCCACATTCAAATAGTGCGACGTTACACAACATCTGAAGGCGTACTTTGTCACTGAATAAAAAAACAACCTTGAAGCCATGAGTAGTTAGGTTTTTTCTCTGGGGACCCACAAAAAATGACAAACCTTTGTGACATTAGGCATCTATAGATTGTGCCTAAAAGAAGGTCCCTGTCAATTATCATTGCCATGTCCAAATCACCTTATATTACCTTGAATATAACCCCCCCCACCCATTTGAAGGATGCCCAGCCTCCTCGTTCCTCCCCCCCCGGGCCTCCTCCTCCCCCGGGCCTGGCTGAGGACAGGGCGGCTGCTGCAGTAGACTCACCCTCATAACCCAACTGCTGGTTTAATATAGGACCAGCCTAGCCTGGGTATACCCATGCTGCCTTGCGCGCTCGAAATTTCGAACTGCCAAACAGCCTGGTGGCTATGACCGGTTCCTCACGCAAGAATTTGCTAGGCTTTGATATCCAATCACAGAACGAGGAGGGACGGAAAGACGATGACGTAGTAGTTGTAGTTCGTTCGTACGGATCCAACATGGTTTTTTGTCGCTTTACATACGTCATCTGGTATAATTGATGCGATTGGCTAAGAGCTACGAACAGACGCTTATGATAGACATTCGTAGCGCCCAATAAACGGCTCTGGACGATCGGGAACCACGCCTCCTCTACAGGAAAATGAATAGGTGGTAGCCAGACTACATCTCATTTGTGATTTAGTCTGGTGTTTTAGCCAGGCTAGGACCAGCCCAGAATTTAGTAAGGATAACTCAACCAAATGGGTAGCCAGTTTTAACTCATATGTTGGGTTACCGGTTTACTCAGAATGCTGGGTTATTTTAACTAAGCTGTTAGTTATATTAACAATACAGTTGAGTTGCTGTGCTAACCCGGTATTTGGGTTATATTGGTATTGGTATTATATTTGTTATTATGTATTTATTATGTATTAATATGTTTTATTCATTCTATTCTAAACAAGTGAGATGCAATAAAACATCAGTACAACATTACATATTTCTTACAAATATTTTTATTATTAATTAAAAAGGTTTACAACATATCAATCATACAAATATCTTATATTATATATGTTCATTAATAATCATACATATTTGTTTTAAAAAAATACAGAATCTTATACCTAGGATTTACATACATATTATCGTTAAAATAGATCAAAAATCAATGGTTTTATGTCTTTTAAGTTGATTAACAGAAAGTCTCTTGTCCTTTGCAACCGAAATGCATGTAAATGTTGAGTTGCAGATAAAATCAGTTCTGGTGCTGGAAATACCAGGGCCCTGTTCTCAGTGGTCAACAATTCTCTCCGCCCCCCTGATTTCTTTCCACCACACTTCTACTCCACTGACCACTGTAACTCCATAGTGGCATTCTTCGACTCTAAAATATCCACCATCCACCAGCAACTGACCCCTCACATGTCTAGTCACCCGCCTCCCTTTGTTCCCAATCCCCCCCTCTCCGTACCTCTCTCCTGCTTTCAACTCCCCTCAACGACTTAACAAAATCATCCTCTCTCACCTCTGGTTCCGTCCCATCCCCGCTCTGCTGCTGTTACACCCATAGGCATCAGTTACGCTGGGGACGCTGGGGATGAGTACCCACCGGTTTTCGTCAAGATTCATTTTGTCCCCACCGCTTTTAAAAATGTGCAAACCAATTGCGACTTTTTTCAGCGACAATCGCGCCCCCCCATCCCCACCACTTCTAAAACCAAACTGACGCCCTTGGTTACACCCCTATGGAAGAAACCTGGTTTAGAGCCCAACATTTTCAATAACCTCCGCCCCATCTCCAACCTGCCATTTATCTAAAAAATTCTGGAAAACGTTGTCGCATCACAGATTCAGGCCCACCTCTCCAACAATAACCTCTATGAACAGTTCCAATCCGGTTTCCGCCCCCGTCACAGCACAGAAACAGCACTCATAAAAATCACTAACGACCTCTTGATGGCATCTGACTCTGGACATTTATCCATTCTCATCCTCCTCAATCTGACCGCAGCCTTTGACACCATTTCCCACTCCATCCTCCTCGACCGACTAGCCTCCATTGGTATATCCGACACACCCCTCGACTGGTTCCATTCATATCTCTTTGGCCGTACTCAATTCATTCAGTTAAAATCATTCTCATCCCATACCTCCCCCCTCTCCTCTGGTGTTCCCCAGGGCTCTGTCCTTGGCCCCATCCTATTCATCATCTACCTCCACCCACTCGGTCAAATATTCCGTAAACATAACATTAATTTTCACTGTTACGCGGACGACACCCAGCTCTATGTCTCCTCCAAACCCTCATCCACCTTCCCACCCTCTTCCCTCTGTGCCTGCCTACAGGAAATCAAATCCTGGTTCCCTTCCCACTTTCTCAAACTTAACAGTAACAAAACTGAGATAGCCCTCATTGACTCCAAATCCACACTCACCAAGCAACCCAGTTTCACCCTCTCTATTGACAACTCCTCAGTTTCCCCCTCCCCTCAGGTTAAGAGTCTGGGTGTCGTCCTCGACAGCACCCTATCATTCCATACCCATATCAACAACTCCATCCGGTCCGCCTACTTTCACCTTCGAAATATCAACCACCTCCGCCCGTCACTCACTCCCAACAGCGCCGCTATCCTGGTCCACTCTCTAGTCACCTCACGCCTGGATTACTGTAACTCCCTTCTGTTTGGTCTCCCCCTCAAACTCCTCCATAAACTCCAACTGGTCCAAAACGCTGCTGCCCGTATTATCACCAAAACCCCTGCCATCTGTCACATCACCCCAGCCCCGTCCTACACCAACTTCACTGGCTCCCTATCAAACACCGTATTGAATACAAGATCCTCCTCAATACATTCAATGCCATACATAACCTTGCCCCCCCCATATCTGTCTGACCTCATCCAAATCAATACTCCCACCCGGTCACTCAGATCCGCCTCCTCCATCAACCCCAGCTCGTCTGTCCACCATGGGGCCCCACGCCTCTGGAACAGCCTTCCCCCGGACATTAGAAATATGGACTCACCTCTCACCTTCAAATCCCTCCTCAAAACACATTTATTTAGGCAGGCATACTCACACATGGACTAGAAATCTGCTGCAAGCTCTGTGCCTTTTTTAAATTTGTTTTAATTGTGTCTTTTTGACTTATTTCTATGCTTGTTAGGCGACCTTGAGTGCCCTGAAAGGCGCAATATTAAAAAAATGTATTATTATTATTATTATTAACCCTAACCCAACCCTAACCCGACCCTAACACTAACCCTAACCTAACCCAACCCTAACCCTAACCTAAACTAACCCAACCTAAACTAACCCTAACCCAACCCTAACCTAAACTAACCCTAACCCTAACCTAACACTAACCTAAACTAACACTAACCCAACCCTAACCCTAACACTAACCTAACACTAACCATAACCCTAACACTAACCTAACACTAACCTTAAACCTAACCCTAACTCGAACCCTAACGCTAACCTAACACTAACACTAACCTAACCTAAACTAACCCTAACACTAACCCTAACACTAACCTAACATTAACCCTATCCCAACCCAACCCTAACCTAACCCTAACCCTATGTTTAATATAATATATAATATGATGAATAATAATATAAT
Source organism: Merluccius polli (assembly GCA_030340625.1). Lineage (NCBI taxonomy): Eukaryota > Metazoa > Chordata > Actinopteri > Gadiformes > Merlucciidae > Merluccius > Merluccius polli. The sequence continues at coordinate 69,199 of JAOPHQ010004028.1, forward strand.
ATATAGTCATTATATATTATATAATACAATATATAATAATATGCTGAATAATAATATAAGATATAATATAAATAATAATATTAGATAATAATAATAATAATAATAGATTGGATTTATATAGCGCTTTATTGGAGGTCACTCAAAGCGCTTACATAGTGTGTGTGTGTGTGTGGGGGGGGGAGATATGACACCTCATCCGCTACCAGAGTGTAGCACCCACTTGGGTGATGCACGGCAGCCAGTATGCGCCAGAACGCTCACCACACACTGGCACAGCGGAGAGGTGAGGAATGAAACTAACCAATTTGAGACCAGGGGATGATTAGGTGGCCATGTTGGTACAAGAGCCGGGTTGGGAATTTTGGCCGGGACACCGGGGTTAGCACCCCTACTCTTGCGATGAGTGCCACGGGATCTTTAGTGACCACAGGGAGTCAGGACCTCGGTTTAACGTCTCATCCGAAAGACGGTGCTCTAGACGGGACAGAGTCCCCGTCTCCATCCCGGGGCATTGGGGATCTAACAGAGGCCAGAGGGATGAGCACCCCCTACTGGCCCTCCAACACCTCTACCAGCACCAACTGGTCTCCCATCCAGAGATGGACCAGACCAGCCCCTGCTTAGCTTCCAAAGAAACCAGCAGTGCAAGGCAGGTAGCCATGGTGCTAGATATAAGGTGAATAATAATCTAAGATATATGATGAATAATAATATAATATATTATATGATGAATAATAATATAATATATAGTCAATGTCATTATATATTATATAATAATATAATATATAATAATATGATGAATAATAATATAATATATTATAATATGATCTGCAATGTGTGCATTCTCTTTAAATTCATGAGTCATAGATTAGTAGTTAATTTACTAATCAGATGATCTCGTATTGAGATCCTGCAATGCCATTTAATGAAGAATAACTTGTTTTAGGACGCTTCTTGACAGCAAAGTATTTGATTGAATGACGGCATGATGATGGGAAGACATGATGGGAGCATGAACCCAGCATCTTCCATGAGACAACGGGTGGACATGACTCTTCTAGGGACACTTTCACATCGTGGGCGGCAGCAACAAAGGAAACTAAAGGTGAGGGGAGTGACCCCATGTGTAATACACTATGGGGGAAGTGGAGATGGGATGTCTATGGGATGTCTGCAAGGAGATCGGCATGCCCTCAGTACCAGACTTCATGGCTACAGTTTCAATGCAAATGCTCACTCACTGAACACCTTTCACTCGGAGAGAGGAAGGGAGCTAGTTGTAGGTGCAGAGACACTTTATAAAACGGCTTTATGTGTTGTAGTTCATTATACCACGACAGTAGCGGTACTGTAGCAGTACTACAGCGGTACTGTAATAGTACTGTAGTGTTCATCTATTCATCTGTAGCGAGAGAGGACGCAATGAAAACGCAATAAAGGAAAAGATCAGATGTACTTTATTGATTTTACAGGTGAAAGAGCAGTAAGTACAGAGCAGAGGTAGCCTAGTCCTAACTAGACCTTGGTACTCATTTCATTCATACTAAAGGTCTAGCAGTGCTGTAGAGACAAACGATGTCTCACTTGAAGGCGGGTGCTGTTGAAGTTTAAAACCTATTGGCTCTGCCCAGTGCCACTCTGGATCTGCCTTAACCAATCGCTAACGTTTGGTCGTGACGTATTTCATGCGCCAGAAACCACGTTGCGCGCAGTATACAAACGGCAGATGCAGTGAGCATTAGCATTAGCCTCCGCCCGCCTCCGTACTTACGCTCAATAACTGAAATTCGCGCACGACCTCTACGTCACTGTTCTCAGGCCGCGCCTCCTGTTCGCTGATTGGAAGGCACATTTGAGGGAAAAGAAATCGTTCTAACATACAGCACCGCCAGACCTTAGTACTGAAGTGAAATGAAAATTGAGCGGAAGTACGTAGGCGGGCGGAGCCAGGCTAGAGCAGAGGGCATGTAGCCTTAATAATATCATTAAAGTGTAAATATACTAAGTAGTATCGTATACTGTACAGAAATAGAAAGGATTAACAATTCTCAACACATGAACTCAAACAAAGTCAACAGGCCCTCTTTGTTCAGTTCAGCTTCCAGATGATCCAGGACTCAGACCTTCTCACAGATCCAGTAGTATTCAACAGCACACGGTTTATCATACCAGCCTCTCTCCAGTGGCCCCCCCACTTGTATTATCAACGGATCGTTTCTCTCCAGTGTTGCCACACAGTCTTCTGCTCCACGGTTATTGTCTGGTTGACCGCGTCTCCAGAAACTGACCAGCAGAAAGAATAGAAAGTGCAGCACAGTGTTGAGGTGATGCCACTCTGTCACTCTCAGAGAAGAGATGCTGCTGAATAGAGTCACCAGCCTTACCTTGAAGTCATGTTGGTACCATCCACCCACTTCCAGGTCCCCTCTGGGTCTCGCTTATTCAGTCCAATCCAGTGACCAAACCCCCCCAGTCCTTCAACAAACTCCTGTTTCAAATAGTAATGGTATCTGTTGTCATGACAACACAGCTGACTGACCCCCCCCCCCCACACACACACACACACACACACACACACACACACACACACGCTGTTACCTGTTCTTCTCTGCTGTTGATAACTATCAGGTCTGCATCTCTCTCCAGACAGTCATCTCTACTGGCCGCCCAGTTCTTCTCAGTAGTAGAAATAAAGTAGAGACTGTGGTTGTAATGCAGCCAGCCATCTGGTCTACGGTCTGTTGAATGTGAAAGGAATACCTTGTGTAGTAGACCACAATAGAGACCTGACCTTGTGTAGTAGACCACAATAGAGACCTGACCTTGTGTAGTAGACCACAATAGAAACCTGACCTTGTGTAGTAGACCACAATAGAGACCTGACCTTGTGTAGTAGACCACAATAGAGACCTGACCTTGTGTAGTAGACCACAATAGAGACCTGACCTTGTGTAGTAGACCACAATAGAGACCTGACCTTGTGTAGTAGACCACAATAGAAACCTGACCTTGTGTAGTAGACCACAATAGAGACTTGACCTTGTGTAGTAGACCACAATAGAGACCTGACCTTGTGTAGTAGACCACAATAGAAACCTGACCTTGTGTAGTAGACCTCAATAGAGACTTGACCTTGTGTAGTAGACCACAATAGAAACCTGACCTTGTGTAGTAGACCACAATAGAGACCTGACCTTGTGTAGTAGACCACAATAGAAACCTGACCTTGTGTAGTAGACCACAATAGAGACCTGACCTTGTGTAGTAGACCACAATAGAGACCTGACCTTGTGTAGTAGTAGACGCTGAGAGGGTTAAACAATGTGTGGGGAAGCAGATGACCAACAATGTACTAGGTTGCCTAAAACAGAGAATTCATCCTGCTAGAGTTAGCCTGCTGTTAGCTCTGATGCTAAAGCTAAACAGAGAATTCATCCTGCTAGAGTTAGCCTGCTGTTAGCTCTGATGCTAAAGCTAAACAGAGAATTCATCCTGCTAGAGTTAGCCTGCTGTTAGCTCTGATGCTAAAGCTAAACAGAGAATTCATCCTGCTAGAGTTAGCCTGCTGTTAGCTCTGATGCTAAAGCTAAACAGAGAATTCATCCTGCTAGAGTTAGCCTGCTGTTAGCTCTGATGCTAAAGCTAAACAGAGAATTCATCCTGCTAGAGCAGGGGTCGGCAACCCGCGGCTCCGGAGCCGCATGCGGCTCTTTAGCGCAGCCCTAGTGGCTCCCTGAAGCTTTTTCAAAAATGTTTGAAAATGGAAAAAGATGGGGGAGAGAAATATATTTTTTGTTTTAATATGGTTTCTGTAGGAAAACAAACATGACACAAACATTATTAACGTTTTTCAATGCTGTAAAAATGTGTAGAATAAATATTAAATTTCAACATTTCTCTCAACGAAGATTTACGTCATAGCCTGCGACACACGTTTCTATCAGTAGGCTAAGGCGGGATGCCAGCAGGTGGCTGTTGTAAACAAACCGGCGGCTGCGCGCAATAGTAACACACCGCGGACCTACGGCCGACGGGGGGGGGCGCGCAATAGTAACACACCGCGGACCTACGGCCGACGGGGGGGGCGCGCAATAGTAACACACCGCAGACCTACGGCCGACGGGGGGGACCACCGCGGACCTACAAAAAGGAGCACAAATACCCGTCCGGCTTGACGCTGCGCCGGACGCCGGACAGGGCTGAAAAACCGGACAGTCCGGCGCAAATACGCGCCCAGCCGGGCGCGTATTTGTCCTTTTTGAACCCGCGCCCCCCCCCGGGAGAGTGTCCCCCACCGGTTGAGAACCACTGCTCTACAGGATGCACTGCAGGAAAAATAAACATTTAATCATGAAGGCTCATTATGTATTTGTAGTTAACTTAGTCATTTCGATAGTAGGCTAATATAGCTACTATAGATACATACAGCATGTGTTGCTTGCCTTCAATATAAGGCTTCTAAGGCTTTTATTTTTTTGCGGCTCCAGACATATTTGTTTTTTGTTTTTTTGGTCCAATATGGCTCTTTCAACATTTTGGGTTGCCGACCCCTGTGCTAGAGTTAGCCTGATGTTAGCTCTGATGCTAAGGCTAAACAGAGAACAATGTTATGAATATATCAACAGTGTTATGAATATATCAACAATGTTATGAATAAACCAACAAGCAGTCATCTCCAGTGTTGGTCATCTTACTTAAAAAAAGTAATTAGCTACAGTTACAAATTACTCCTCCCAAAAAGTAATTGAGTTAGTAATTGAGTTACCTAATTGTAAGAGTAATTAGTTACTCAGCAAAGTAACTGTGGCGTTATTTTTCATGTTCTATAGCTATAACATTCTATAACATCTTTAACGTCAAAGGTGTTTATATTAACTGATTGAAGAATGTGGTGGGGGGTGCGCGCCTCGGATCTACGGCCGACGGGGGGGGGGGGGGGGCGCGCGCGCGCGCGATCGTAACACTCCTCGGACCTACAGCCGACGGGCGCGCAATAGTAACACACCGCGGACCTACGACGGGGGGGGGGGGGGGGGGGGGGGGGGGGCGGGGGGGGGGGGGGGGGGGCGGTTGCGCGCGGACCTATGACCGGCGGGCGGACCTATGACCGGCGGGCGGACCTATGACCGGCGGGGTTGTCTCAAAACGGAGGACAAATACGCGTCCGGACGCCGGACAGGGCTTTGAAAAACCGGACAGTCCGGCCTAAAGCCGGACTGTCCACCCTAAGTAACGCTAAGTAACGCGCCACTTCACATGCTCAGTAACGGTAACGGCGTTGCAACGAGGTAAAAAGTAATTAATTAGATTACTCGTTACTGAAAAAGTAACGCCATTAACGCCGTTATACTCTAACGCCGTTATTACCAACACTGGTCATCTCTCCTTGGGTCCAGGTCTTACCATAGACAGGCAGCCAGGCTGTGTGATTGGCTGTGCCAGCGCTGTTGGTCGCCATGCAGAGGACCGTCTCGACACCAGACCTCACACCTCTGAGGACGAGGTTCTCCCCGTCCATCCTGACCACAGACTCTGATCGGTTGTCTGTCCCGTTCGTCTCCAGGAGCCGGCCGTCTTGTAGCCACTGGATGGTGGGCTGAGGTCGGCCCCGGGCACAGCAGGAGAAGTTGGCCGTTTCGCCCACAGACACCGTCTTGGAAGAGGGGGGGTCATAGATCTGGGGGGCCTCCCCCTCCCGCATCACTGAACGTCAGGAAGGAAGACGAGATATGAGAGAAAGCTGTTGTACAACAGGTATCTAGAGATGCACTTTCCAAACACACCATTCACACACTGGCAGTACCGTCCGCTAGACGGACCCAGATAGCCTGGTCCCTTAAGGACACACTGGCAGTACCCGTCCGCTAGACGGACCCAGAAGATAGCCTGGTCCCTTCAGGACACACTGGCAGTACCCGTCCGCTAGACGGACCCAGAAGATAGCCTGGTCCCTTCAGGACACACTGGCAGTACCCGTCCGCTAGACGGACCCAGAAGATAGCCTGGTCCCTTCAGGACACACTGGCAGTACCCGTCCGCTAGACGGACCCAGAAGATAGCCTGGTCCCTTCAGGACACACTGGCAGTACCCGTCCGCTAGACGGACCCAGAAGATAGCCTGGTCCCTTCAGGACACACTGGCAGTACCCGTCCGCTAGACGGACCCAGAAGATAGCCTGGTCCCTTCAGGACACACTGGCAGTACCCGTCCGCTAGACGTACCCAGAAGATAGCTCATCACATGAACTATGGGTCCGGTCCATTTAGGTGTAGCTCATCACATAAAACCGACCTAATGTTGAACCAACAGGAACAGGAAGTGACTTCACCCTGCTACTGACCACCTGTGGAGAGGGTCTAGTACTATAGAGAGGACACCGCTGGTGGTTTGCTTTCCATTCATTGAGTATATATATATATATATATTAGTGCTGGCCAAATTATCGCGTTTTTAACACGTTAACGCATTAAGTAATTAACGGCGCTATTATATTTAACGCAATTAACGAAAAAAGGAAGGAAAAAAAAGTGTTTCGCCTAGTATTGATTAAACTTTGAGGCCTCCGTACTTGTCAACAACATTGCATTGCTTCCTGCTCTGAAACCAATCACAGCGATTGGAAGGCGGGTGTTGAGGATAACTGCTTTGTGATTCGTTTACACTTGTGTCTTTCAACCACCGGGCAACCAATAACAGATTAGAGACAACGCTCCACCGGTTTAGAGACTAGGAAGAAGCATGGAGCGAAAATCGGTACTAAATGAACATTTCATTTTTAAAAAGCTTTCGGATGGCACATTAGACCAAACCAAAGTTATTTGTATCCACTGTCAGGCAGAATGGGGTGCCGTTGCGCGATTGTCAACAGGGGGGGGGTTGCGCGATTGTCTTCGCGGGGAGGAGGGGCGCGCAATCACAACACACCCCGGACCGACGATCGGCGGTGGCGGGGGGGGGGGATTTCCGGGAGATTGTACATGATTCGCTTACATCAGGGAGACGCTATTGATTTGCGGGAGACTCCCGGAACTTCCGGGAGACTTGGGATGTCTGACAATGCACTTGCCAAATGTAGAAAAGTCGTGATTAACATGTTGAGTCCTCTCAACATGTTACTATGTCTTAGTGACTGGCTTGGTGCAAAGGAAGAAGAATAGGTTTGCCAAAGAAAAATGCAGTACATAAAACATGCACAGTCTAAAATAACCTACTGCAAAGTAAATGCTGTTATTGTTGTTTTGTTGTTCTTGGTTCAAGGATCACCCACTGGGACACTGATGCCACATTCTGATAAATAAAAGCCTTTGGATGCTTATAATATTTCTCTTCAATTCCCTATAACACAATACATCTATACAATACAATATTTCTATACTTAATCATAGACATTTAAGCAACAACAAAAAAATTGCGATTAATCGTGCGATTAACTACGTAAATCATGTGATTAATCACGATTAAAAAATTTAATCGATGGCCACCACTAATATATATATATATATATATATATATATATATATATATATATATATATATATATATATTAGTGCTGGCCAAATTATCGCGTTTTTAACACGTTAACGCATTAAGTAATTAACGGCGCTATTATATTTAACGCAATTAACGAAAAAAGGAAGGAAAAAAAAGTGTTTCGCCTAGTATTGATTAAACTTTGAGGCCTCCGTACTTGTCAACAACATTGCATTGCTTCCTGCTCTGAAACCAATCACAGCGATTGGAAGGCGGGTGTTGAGGATAACTGCTTTGTGATTCGTTTACACTTGTGTCTTTCAACCACCGGGCAACCAATAACAGATTAGAGACAACGCTCCACCGGTTTAGAGACTAGGAAGAAGCATGGAGCGAAAATCGGTACTAAATGAACATTTCATTTTTAAAAAGCTTTCGGATGGCACATTAGACCAAACCAAAGTTATTTGTATCCACTGTCAGGCAGAATGGGGTGCCGTTGCACGATTGTCACAGGGGGGGGGGGGTTGCGCGATTGTCTTCGCGGGGAGGAGGGGCGCGCAATCACAACACACCCCGGACCGACGATCGACGGTGGCGGGGGGGGGATTTCCGGGAGATTGTACATGATTCGCTTACATCAGGGAGACGCTATTGATTTGCGGGAGACTCCCGGAACTTCCGGGAGACTTGGGATGTCTGACAATGCACTTGCCAAATGTAGAAAAGTCGTGATTAACATGTTGAGTCCTCTCAACATGTTACTATGTCTTAGTGACTGGCTTGGTGCAAAGGAAGAAGAATAGGTTTGCCAAAGAAAAATGCAGTACATAAAACATGCACAGTCTAAAATAACCTACTGCAAAGTAAATGCTGTTATTGTTGTTTTGTTGTTCTTGGTTCAAGGATCACCCACTGGGACACTGATGCCACATTCTGATAAATAAAAGCCTTTGGATGCTTATAATATTTCTCTTCAATTCCCTATAACACAATACATCTATACAATACAATATTTCTATACTTAATCATAGACATTTAAGCAACAACAAAAAAATTGCGATTAATCGTGCGATTAACTACGTAAATCATGTGATTAATCACGATTAAAAAATTTAATCGATGGCCACCACTAATATATATATATATATATATATATATATATATACTGTATATACTGTACACAGAAAGGATTAACACATGAACTCAAACAAAGTCTACAGACCCTCTTTGTTCAGATCAGCTTGCAGATGATCCAGGACCAGGAACTTCTCACAGATCCAGGGAACTAGTTCAGCACATGGTCCATCATGCCAGCTTCCCCCCAGGCCTGTCCTTAGTCCTAATCCTAGTTCCTCCAGTCCTCTTCCCCCCTGTGTTGCCACACAGTCTTCTGCTCCACGGTTATTGTCTGGTTGACCGCGTCCCCAGAAACTGACCAGCAGAAAGAATAGAAAGTGCAGCACAGTGTTGAGGTGATGCCACTCTGTCACTCTCAGAGAAGAGATGCTGCTGAATAGAGTCACCAGCCTTACCTTGAAGTCATGTTGGTACCATCCACCCACTTCCAGGTCCCCTCTGGGTCTCGCTTACTCAGTCCAATCCAGTGACCAAATCCCAGTCCGCCAACAAACTCCTGTTTCAAATAGTAATGGTATCTGTTGTCATGACAACACAGCTGACTGACCCCCCCACACACACACACACACACACACACACACACTCTGTTACCTGTTCTTCTCTGCTGTTGATAACTACCAGGTCTGCATCTCTCTCCAGACAGTAATCTCTACTGGCCGTCCAGTTCTTCCCAGTAGTAGAACTATAGTAGACACTGTGGTTGTAATACATCCAGCCTAGTAGAATCAAATCATCTGTAATGGAAAGGAAAACTGTAATAATCACAGAACTGTTTATCTTACTGTTTTTAATAGAAACCTCACCTTGTGTAGTAGACCACAATAGAGCCGAATGACATGCAGAGTCAGATGTTATATTATATCATTACCTTCAAGTAGATTTTCATGTAGGTTTTTGGTGTGACTATCACTATCATTTGGTGTGACATTCAGGATTGTGACCTCCATATGACTGCACACCAATCCATACCACCAACACCATCACCACATTTGCAGATGACACCACAGCAGTGGGACTCATCTCACCACTTGTTTGGCCTGTTGGCCTCTGGCAGGCGCTATAGGGCCCTCAGTGCATGGACCAATAGACTGAAGGACAGCTTGTTTCCCAGGGCCATGAGCACACTGAACACGCTAGGATGCAAGCACCGAAAGGCGGCTGCAACACGGCGCAGCTACATGTAGCGATGCTGCTATCTAGGGATTGGGCCATAATGTTTCACTAAGTGCAATAACCACACCTTTGCATTCTAGCATAGTTTAATGTTATATATCGATATTTTACATTTGTTATTACTAAATAGGACCTGTGGATTTGTTTTAACTGTTTTAAAATGGCTGTATTTGTATTTTTTGTACATTTTTGTATTTTCAAATACACCACAGGAGCAGCGCTCCTCATCTCGTTGTATGAAGAGTTATACAATGACAATAAAGGCTTTCTATCAAAAGGCTTTTTTAGTGATAAATCATACAAATCTTAATAGGCTGTGTTGATAATGGTATCAGCAGGACGTAAATGCATTTCTTTTAATTTTCAATTTGTCAGAATTATTACAAAATATATTGAAAGTTGAGGATGAGAGGTCTTACTTTTAATAACTAGATTTAATAACTTTCATACAGATTTAATACGATTTAATAACTTTCATAAAGATTTAATAAGATTTAATAACTTTTTAAACACTCACCAAGTGCATCCATTAAGCGCTGTCTCTCCTCCGTGCGAACTGTCACTGAGTCTAGGACAGGACATGAGGAGTCTAGGACAGGACGTTAGGAGATTAGAAGAAGAAGAAGAAGAAGAAGAAGAAGAAGAAGAAGAAGAAGAAGAAGAAGAAGAAGAAGAAGAAGAATTCTTATTATTCTTACTACTATTATTGTAGTGATAGTTCAGGGTGATATGACTCACAGAGGCGCAGGCAGATGTTGAGAGTTGCTTGTAGAATACACAGCAGTCCGACGGTCAGAGCCACATAGCTGCACGGATTTATAACTGTTCAGGGTAGGACACACACACACACACACACACACACACATATATTCATCCTGCCTGGACAGTATGTTGTCCACATGACCAACTTGGTTTTGTCCTGGAATAATGAACTGGTTATCTCGTCATAACCAACTTGGTTTAGTCAACCAGTTAACGCAGTCATCAATAATCAGTCATTGACGTGACCTGGCTCTATTCTTACAGCACTTCTGGCAATAACATGAAGCAACTGGTTGCGTCCCACTAGGGTGGAAATGCAGCAGCGAGGTGAAACGGATCATCATTCGTTCATATAGGAATACAAGACAACTCCCAACATTATGCCAGGATCACAACAACACCCAGGCTATGACGAGATAACTCATTATTATCTCCTTATCACCACAAAACAGGATCCCACCCATCCATGGTAGAGTTTAGGAGTCACTCAATCAAGACTAGCTTGATTTCGCTAACATGCTAACACACTAGTTAACACAGCAAAGAGAGGAGGCTAGTCAAGCAGAGGGGCGGCTCAAATTAAACTCTGTAATCTGTAAATGTTAATCAAACTTTCACATCAGATCAACGATTTGTCCTCAAATGTGCATTTTAAAAACTAATCTTATTAGGCCGATAGAAATTTAAAACATGAAAAAATAAAAAAAACATCCGAGCACCAAGTATAAAATGCTAAATAATAAATATGAATAATAGTACATCCCCTATAGCATATAGCATCATGATTTGAAAGGGAACCCCCCATCTATGACTTATATGCTCTCAACTATATGAACTAAATAATCTCCAGGGGAGGACCCCCTCCCAACATCGATAAACAATGCAAAACAAATAATAAAAATAGATGCAGAATACATGCCGAACATAGCCTCCAGAAGCAGAGTGCTTAGGGCAAAAAACTAGCCTATTTTGAAAAGAAAAAAAACATCCGAAAAAATAGTTTGCTTAGGGTATTGAAGTGTCGGCATTTCGCCCATCATGCTGGCATCTATAATTTAAATGTTCATTCATTCCGAATGAACAATAGTAGGCTATTTCAAGTTACTTTTTTCAGAAGGTGATATTTAAAACTTCAGCAGTAGACATGCACCCAAATTATGGCCGGGATTGTATAGCCGGGCCTTGGATAATAGCGGGCGAGGTCGATGTGGAGAAATAATGCAGGGTAGCCTAATAATTGCCTATCAGTCCATGAGTAGTAGAAGACATTGTTTCAATTTAATTAAATGAAATAAAAGATGAATACAAATAAAAATTAATAAAACATTCTTCTTAATATTTTATATTGTTGGTTGGTTTTGTTGCCAATGAAAAGTCGTTATTCTACACTATGGCTCTCCAAAATGTCGCTAAGCTACCAGTGGCCTGCCGCCCCCATAAGCTCGCTAGCGGCTGAAGCAGTAGATACATTTAAACTGTTGCCGCAAGGCATTCCCGCACAAATTTAATAAAAAGTAAATCATGCATAATTGAAAATGAACTCAATTTGCGGGCCTGTAAATAATATATCCAACACAAAACTAACTTTACCCAGTTGAATTTTGGACTTCGCCTACATTTTCATTTCAGAATTTTAAAAGATAAAAATGATTTGGCCTAAATGTGTAGGCCTAGAAAAAATTATTTGGCTTGTTAAATGTTGATTCTGATTTTAGATTAGTAATAGAGGTGATCCACAATTATTGTCGGGACACCGAGCTGTCGGAGCAGAGGGTTTAATTTTTTCGAAATATAGGAACATCAGGCTGGTGGGCTGTAGGACTAAAGGAGATTTTTCGGATTATTGAGAGGTCGGAACAAAGGAGCTTCGGAGAAACGGCCCACACTGGTCGCTGCCACGGGTGTGATTCATGTTATTTCAGACAGCTAGTAATTGGGACACTGATATTTAATTGATGTGTGAGCAGCCAATATTGTGTTTGTCGTCTAGAAATGCAGTAAAAACTAAATGTGACCTCACTTATTTGTAAACCCCTACAACCCTGACTGTAGCTCTTGTGTTGAATTTAGAGCACAATTTATTGAGATGTCCTGTCTCTAATGTAACGTTACCCTGCCACTAATAATTAACAATGAAAATACTAAACCTGAGTTCTGCTTCCTAAAACTACTCTGCACTTTGGCATGTTTTGTAGATAATTAATACTGACTGATGACATAAATGTACGTTTTCAGACAAACTCATTTTGGTATTTGAACGAACATATATAACGAAATACACAACTACTGCGATGCCTAGTAATAGTACGTAACTCATGGACATAATCACAGGTCGTTTGGTCTGGAAACATTACTGTATGTCGTTTGCCTTGAACGTACCCATGTTATTTAGGAGACTAAATCTTGAGATTTATGTCATTAAAAACATATTTTATTACTGATTGTTTCTGTATTTTAAATCCTCTAAAAGGGTCTTACCAGATCTTCTCTTCCTGGTCGCCCTCACGTCCAAAGACAAGTTCTCCTGTTCCTCAGGGAGTCCAGAGTCCAGTTCATGGATGGAGGCCATGGTTCCTCTCTGGACAGCTTCCCCTGCTTTCATGCTTCAGCTCTGCTATATGAGCTGGAAAACACATCACATGGTTTCATTCTGACCAATCATCTGCTTCCATTCTGAACCATCGCTGTCAGTAAACAGTTTTCTACTCTTATCAGAGGCCATCATTTTACACACACACACACACACACACTCACACACACACGCACACATACACACGCACACACGCAAACACACACACACACACACACACCACAAACAAACACACACACACACACACCACAAACACACACGCACACGTGCGCGCGCACACACATCACATTATTTTCCATATCATATAAAGATATAGAAGGTATGTGATTTATATAGAACATATATCACATCATATAATGATGCAACATACATCATATAATTTGTCAAGGAGCTGTCAGGACCGGTGGATATCTTATGAAACAAGACTACAATAACTACTGCCTACTACATACTAACTACTGCCTACTACATACTAACTACTGCCTACTACATACTCAATGAGTATGTACTGCATACTGCCTACTACATACTAACTACTGCCTACTACATACTCAATGAGTATGTACTGCATACTGCCTACTACATACTAACATACTGCCTACTACATACTCAATGAGTATGTACTGCATACTGCCTACTACATAATAACTACTGCCTACTACATACTCAATGAGTATGTACTGCATACTGCCTACTACATACTAACTATTGCCTACTACATACTCAATGAGTATGTACTGCATACTGCCTACTACATACTAACTACTGCCTACTACATACTCAATGAGTATGTACTGCATACTGCCTACTACATACTAACGACTGCCTACTACATACTCAATGAGTATGTAGTGCATACTGCCTACTACATACTAACTACTGCCTACTACATACTCAATGAGTATGTACTGCATACTGCCTACTAAATGAACCAGTAAGTATGCCATTATCAGAATGCATTTCTGACAGTGACAGCGGAGATTTGAAAGCAGGCTGACAGTTTTTGACTGAATTTGACTGTTTATATGTCACTTTATTGAGTTTGAATACTGTTTCACCCTGTAGATTTCCAATGTGGGGTCAGTTTATCTAAATGACGGCTGTTTGGAAATTGGCTCCAACGTTTCCGGAGATGTGAGCAGCGAGGGCTGCACCCTGCTGTGTGTTGTGGACAAACTGAGTGGAGTGACTCTCTCCTGGTATGAAGGAGAGGACCTTGTGAATCAGACCAGCACCCAGCTCTCTCTCCCTCTGACTGTGGACAGGCTGGGTCTCCACTCCTCTTACCGCTGTCTGTCAGCCCTGCTGTTAATCCCACCCGGTCAGGCGACGCTACGACGTCCTGCACAGAAGAGCATATTGGTAAGAAGACCTCACACACACTGCCTCCACCTGAACTACACACAAAGCTCCTCAGTGATGTGAGTGTCATCGTCAGTGTCATGCAGTGGCGTTGTTAGGCCTGTTTTAGGGGGGCTGAAGCCCCCCTAAAATATTCTTAAGCCCCCCTAAATAGTTTGGTGTTTTTATTTAAAAAAAAATGTATTTATTTACTTTTTTTTTTTTTAATTAAAAAATGCCGACAAATTCAATATAAAGCGGCCAGCATCATAAATAATCATATAACCATTAAGGACTTAAATGTGATCATAAATCTGTCAGTTTCCCTTCACTTCGCAGTAGGGTGGCCATTCGTCCGGCTTTAGGCCAGACTGTCCGGTTTTTCAATGCCCTGTCCGGCGTCCGGACGCGTATTTGTCCTCCTTTTTGAGACACTAGGCTTGAAGAGCGGAGTTCTAGACCAGTCAACGTAAACCGGCGGCCAAATCCGGCCCCTAGCCCCCCCCCCCCCCCCCCCCCGCCGGTCGTAGGTCCGGGGTGTGTTACGATCGCGCACACCCTCCCCCCCCCCCGGTCGTAGGTCCGTGGTGTATTACGATCGCGCGCCCCCCCCTGCACCGGTCGTAGGTCCGGAGTGTGTTATGACCGCGCGCACCCCCCCCCCCCCGGTCATAGGTCCGGGTGTGTTACGATCGCACGCCCCCCCCCCTGCACCGGTCGTAGGTCCGGGGTGTGTTACGATCGCGCACCCCCCCCCCCCCCCCCCCCCGGTCGTAGGTCCGGGGTGTGTTACGATCGCGCGCACATCCTGTGCATCTCCTTGGGGCTAAGCCCCCCCTGTCCTTAAAACCTAGTGACGCCTCTGGTGTCATGTCATGAACATTATTGTTCTGCTAACGTTATCATTACCAGCTGCTCAGGGTTACACATATAAAGACTACATAGACATGTCTGAGTTGCAACACCATGGACATTATGGTGGATTTCACAAACTGATTTCTCCCTTTATGTGCTTCATTTATTTTTATGTTTAAATATCTCTCTAGACCAGAGTGAGAGACGAACACAAACTATGAATTTCAGATCTGCAGCAAGAGGGTTTCAAGCGTTTCCAGTCAGTAGCAGCTTGGTTCCCAGACTCTTGTACTTCATGTGTATCGTGTGGATCTCACAGGATGTTTCCACACCCAGCGGCGTTATTTATCGTCTCACCATCATTTCATAATTTGCGTTGCGGTTTGCTGTGTTGCATTTTCATGTTCCAGGTAATAACGATAAGTAAGATATGAAGCGTGTGTGTGTGTGTGTGTGTGTGTGTGTGTGTGTGTGTGTGTGTGTGTGTGTGTGTGTGTGCGTGTGTGCGTGTGTGTGTGTGTTCACCTGGTACACCTGGTTCAGTACACCTGGTTCTGTTAATATCAAGGAACATGAAGACTCAGTAGGAGAATCAGGACAGAGCTCCACCATCACTGATATCACATCTGAGCTTGGAGGACATTATTACTGTCAAGCTCATAATGCAATTTTAATTTGTATTTTAAAAAGGTCCATAGCGGTCTGGGTGGTTAAACCATCGTCGCGTCCCTCCTGGCTCCACTAATCCATTACCAATATCATTCATTTGTCAACATTATTTTACGCTGTATTGATTCTGCCTCAGAGCATTTAGCATGAGCTCGCACCACCAATGTAAACCATAGCAATACAGCACTTTGGTCTTCAGATCAACGGGAGTCGCGGCCGGACGGAGTTTGTGGACAACAACACTGAGAATCACCGACAATATCTTCCCACCAAGACCAGAGCGCTCCTGCTTGTTGGTGTTTGTGGCAAGGTGCGCTCCCCTAACCCTACCCTAACCCAACCTACCCTAACCCTACCCCTAAACCAACCCTACCCTAACCCTACCCCTACCCTAAGTCAGATAGATCCCCTCGAGGAAGGGGGAGAGGAAAACACATGAAACAGATGGGGTAAAAGTGTGTGTGTGTGTGTGTGTGTGTGTGTGTGTGTGTGTGTGTGTGTGTGTGTGTGTGTGTGTGTGTGTGTGTGTGTGTGTGTGTGTGTGTGTGTGTGTGTGTGTGTGTGTGTGTCTCTCACTCTCTCTCTCTCTCCTGGAGACAGTGTCATCTTAACGTATGAGGGACAGGAAAAACATGATTCTTCTAAGAAGTCCTGTGTGTGCATGTGTGTGTGCTCATTAATACGACTCTAGCGGACTAGCTGGCTGCAGCTCTGATGCAGCATGGCCATAGATGCCTTGGAAGGGGATCAGAGGCAGCGAATTGATATTCTACACGCGACCCCACAGCTGTTAGTGCCTGCTGCGGAGGTATCCTAGAGCAGTGTTTTTAACCGGGTGGTACGCGATGGTACTGCAGGTGGCATGTGGGATTTATTTCTTGCAAATAGACAAATAAGACAAATGTACAATGATAGAAAAAATAATACAGATCATTGAAAATAAATATATTCTAAATATTGTTCAGTAAATATGGTATCATGGTTTGTTGTCGCCAAAATAGTGTTGCATTGTGCATCCCATCACATGTTTTCCGTTGATGTTTTGTGTTCATTTGTGGTCACTGAATAAACACACTGGGAGCATAAGCAGATACTGACTTTAAACTTTGCTCACTGCTTTGTGAGAAATAGCATCATAAAAACAGTGCAGCATTTCTTTTTGTCTTGAAATGCTTTGTGACATTTCTCATGAATTCCAAGTCTTACAGAATCTTCTTGAGCATAATGCAGAGCCACTCACACCTCAAAATGAACAGGCATTAATGCAAACCATGTTGATTACCATTAATTTCCATAAAGACACCCTATAGATTCTATTGACTTAAATGAGTTAGCAAATGAACCCGCTCAAGGGAGGAGTAAAGCGCGATGTTCCTCCTCTTCCTTTAATTAATTGGGACATTAATTTAGTTAATGTGGACCTTAATTTAATTATTTAAGGCATTAAATGACGACGGTGTATTTTACGGGTATACAATGAAACACAGGGAACCGCTAGTCTGTACCATGTGCAGCAGCAGGAACACATCCCTGATCAGGCAACACGGTCCAGGGTCTCCTGTGACATCCCATAATAATCCTGGCAGCGCTCAGACACCATGGCAGCAGGATGAGATGTGTGAAGTATAACTTGGCCTCCAGGTCGATCTGGAAATGATATCCAGATAAAGAGGAAGAGAAAGTGGTAGTTTGACAATGGAGAATTTGAACAGGAAGTCGAGAGTATTTGTAATAAATTAGATCATATATAAAGGCTGTTTTCCTGATACATGTGTCATCTGTCACAAGGTCACTGTATTTTGTGTGTGTGTGTGTGTGTGTGTGTGTGTGTGTGTGTGTGTGTGTGTGTGTGTGTGTGTGTGTGTGTGTGTGTGTGTGTGTGTGTGGGGGGGGGGGGGGGGGTTCTCTCCAGATGAGCAATAACGCTTGTATTTTAGTGTTCACTGTCAAATACCTCACAATTTCATGAAGGCTGTACTTGATTAATTCGCTGCTCTATTATTATAGTATCGTAAAAAGGGATTCACACACACACACAGACACACACACACGCATGAACGCGCACGCACACACGTTGTTCTTCATTGTCATATGATTAATAAGTAAGACTTTCCAAAAAAAATGGTTACACAGTTTGGTAGAGGAAGATAATCCAGGAGGAAAAAAAAATCAGATCCAGGAGATGAAGATGCAGGGAAGAGGAAGCATAAAAACCACAGTAAGCCCTTCTGAGAGATGACACCAAGTCCTTTCACAACCTGCCTTTGAGGCAGTGCTCACCCCAACCCCCCCCCCCCCCACTGTATTTCCAGACTATAAAAGGATATTAAACCCCCCCTCCTAAACCTCCAGAGATATGATACCTCTGGACCACTACTCATAAGACACTCGGAAGTAATCTGCTTACGCTCCCACAAAAATAAGCCAGACTGAGAGCTAGACACGCTTGGGGCGAGGATGTAACAGTGAGGTGGATCGCCTCGGGGAGGGCAGTTTATACTGTTGTGTGTATGCACTCCTTCCTGTTGTTTTTGCCTTTTATTGGACTGGCTTCCCCTTCTGTCTGCCTCTGCCCCCTCACAAATACCCTCTCTTTCATATGATTTAATGGCAAGAGATGAAACTGGGCCTGTATCTCCTAAATTCCTTCGATTCCCTGTGGCTTATTGCTTAGCCATTGTCTCTGCCAATTCACTTTCATGACAATTCAAAAATCTTATATCACGAGTAAAACTTTTCCACTGCAGTCATCACTTTTGTTTGAAATTGATCTGTGTCTAAAAAACAACACCAACTCATCCACCCAATCAATATAGTTAATAGTCAATGGTGGTGAAAAGGGCCAGCAAATCTGAAACCATCAGATTTGCTGGCTAAAGTATAAAAGGTAGCACAGGTTTAACCCTTACCATTTAATTGGACTATTTCCCATATTTTCGCTACTGAACAGTTGAGTTTAACTGTCCCGAATTAGCATAGAAACGGGGGAATTGTGGGAGTCTATCTCCAGTTCAACCAAAGCCAGGCAGACAGATCTGTCCTATTTTCTGTGTTCCCGGTGAAGGGTAAGGTGACAGAGGACCCAGAGAGTCATATCCACGCTGTAAGTGTGTCACCTGAGTCTCGGCTTCATTAAAAGCAGGCAGTAGGCCTACCGTTGAGAAAAAGAGGCATGCAGGTAAAGGGGTTGTTGGGTTCCTCACAGTCCCCAAAACAAAGAGTTTCCCTTATTGTTTGTATTGTGGAAGGGTACATGCTGTATGCTGTAATGATTTATGATTAATATGAATTATAACAACATAACTGAATTGCTAAAAGGTGTAAAATCAAGACACATCTATAAACAAACAAAAGCTGAAGGTGCCCTCAATCTCAATATAGGCAATACAAGCTGTGCCAATGTGTGGCTGATTCAACAAGCCAGTCACACGGTGATGAGATGTGACAGCCAAGGTGACCGTGGCAAAATAAACACAAAATGAGCATTTTTGCCACAATTCATGAGAGAAAAACTCACTGTACTGAAAAAAAAAGAAACCAAGAACATCGAGGAAGACATGGGTTCATCACAACTACTGTGCAATTTGGTGAAATTATTTAGAGGGTCATTAATGTATGCAAGTTGTGCAAATAAAAAATGGCGATTGTGATACTTAAACCTGCACTATGTAAGTCGACAGTTACTCTCACTGAGATTTTCCCACGGTGGTGGTGGAAGGGGGGGAATTTCGATGGATTGACTCACAGGTTTTGTTTCATTCTTGAGAAACTTTATAGCTCAGATATTTTTGAATAGAGTAAATAACTGCAGTAGAAAGGTTACATAGTGCAGGTTGGTGAATGTCCAACCCCACAGCCACATTGCCCTCACTCTGGTCTCACCTGAGAAGAAGAGTGTGTGTGTGTGTGTGTGTGTGTGTGTGTGTGTGTGTGTGTGTGTGTGTGTGTGTGTGTGTGTGTGTGTGTGTGTGTGTGTGTGTGTGTGTGTGTGTGTGTGTGTGTGTGTGTGATGGGGGTTCAATGACAGCTATGACATGATGGTTAAAGATAGTGTCGACTCAGGGATCAGAAGCATGTTTGTGATGGTTGGAAATGGTGTGACCCTTGCCATGGTCTCCGTCTCTATGCCTTTATTTGGCACAACACTGATACACAACCTGCACCTCCATGAGGTGCCCTGGTCTACGGTGATTCTGGGAGCTATAGAAAAATTCCTATTATTATTGATCGTTTATATTATAGCTGGCCATGGGAGATATGGACACCAGCCTGAAGGAGAAGAAACAAACGCCTGGATGGATATCCCTGCCCTAGTGATACACACCATATCTTCTTAATGGCTGAAATACACTGGAGTTAAATGAAACAGATAGCACCAGCAGGAATGCATCCATCAATACAACAAGTCATATTATTATTATTATTATGCACAATCAAAGGAAAGAAATGCCTTAATACAAATAAGTGAATACATTGTGTAGGTCTTAAGTACAGTACCTGTGCTGAGCTAGTGGGTCAGCGTTGATCAGATGTGGAGACATCACCATCTAGTGGCCAACTGCATCCACATCCACGGCTGAGGTGTGGGGTGTTGTTTTCTTAAATCGGCATTTCTGAAATGAGCAGACTAATTAAATGCAACGCTTGATTAATATAATGATCAGCTGCATGTTGGGCCTCGCCTTGTGAACTAATTAACCAAATGGCCTCTAGACAGACTAGACTAGCGCCATAGATACGTGAACACGTCACCGCTTTATTTTACTCACAAGTTTTTAAAGAAAAACAAGAGTTTCCACAAGTAATCTCCCGAATGACTTATTACAACGAATGTAAATGCAAACGAAGCAAAAAAATCACCCAAAAAACTATGGCGAACATGAATAAAGAAACACATTTACAGGGAATATAACTCGTAGCGCGCGGCGCGAGGTTAATACGAGCCAGAGCAAGAGCTTCACCGTCCCTTCGATAGCTCAGTTGGTAGAGCGGAGGACTGTAGTGGCTATTGCTGACATCCTTAGGTCGCTGGTTCAAATCCGGCTCGAAGGACTTTTGTGGTTTTGTGGTATATATACATAAAACAAAAACACGAAAGTCCTTCGAGCCGAAGGACATATATACAGTGGCGTTTCTACATGTAAAAAAACAGGTGGGGCTAGGCTAATTTTTTATTTTTTTAAATGACGTACCAGTGTCCGTGACGTCACCCGTTTGTTTTCACAGTCGTGGTGATCTTTGTAGAGGTTGACGCCGCCTGCTCCCGGCTATCCTGCACAACACAGGACTGTATGTCAAATCTAGTTCAACATCTGACCTGTGGAAGGCAGTAATACGCTAAACGGCGTCTAAACCTATCAGTACACCAAGCTAATGTGGAGGGGGTATTAGAATATATTCAAACAAATTACGTGGCATTTTAAATTTGTTTGAAATTCATTTTTGGAGAAAATTACAGCCCTAATATATTACAAATAAAATTGGTAATTTTCATAAAAAAGCTAAAGTATTTCAAAATAGAGATTGAGCTTTCTTCATTGGTCTTACTTATGTGTCAGTGTCCCTCCATGCTGTTTGTAGCCCTGGCTTGGTGTGTCCCATTCTCTATTCAGCCCTCAGCTCCACCCACAAGGAACTGTGGAAAGATAACCAGGACAGCAGGCAGGTACTGGGGCTGTCACAACCATTACAAATAAAATATACTTTAACACTAGTGACTGTTATCCATGTATCATATGTAATTAATAAAGTACATTAGTGCAGCTTTTAATCTTTTATTGCTGACATCAAAACATTGCAATAATTAGTTTTTAAAAGGTTTTTAAACTTTAAACTACAGGAGACATCCGTTGTCTCGTCGGCCTGTACAGCAACAAATGATGTCTCGTCCACTTGTTCGGCTGTCCCTGTCCACTTCATACATGCAGTCTAATAGTTGGTCCTGTATGGTGCTGTCCCTTTGAATACGGGCTGAGCGTCATAGTGCCGCTGAAGCCGAGCATCGCCCTCACACATCGTCTCAAAAATACACCGGAATATCCCCGGATTCAGAGAGTCCGCCGACTCGTCGTGACCCCGCAGTGCTGTCTCACATTTCCCACACAGTTTAATACAAGTGATGATCCGACCGAGTACATACCCGTTTTCCTCCACTTGCCTGTTATGCTGCTCATCAATGCCGCGCCGGTAAGCACTGTCAATCTGGACAGCGACGTCCACCCGTCCAACAAGACCCAATTTCACAGCATTATCCAGATGACTATTGCTGCTCTCGTGTTTGGTTATCCTTTCAGAGAGGTGTTTTAAATCCTTGTATCCCGTCCTCGACCAAGTAACGTCTCCACCACTGCCACCAAACAGCAAACAAGGAAAGCAGAAGAGCGCCTTCTTCTGAATGCTAGCCGTTAGCCATTTCTTTTTGGCAAACCACTCCAGATTAAAAGCACGGTTGTTTTTGCCAGCGGTTTGGCTAATGCCGATGGCGATATCCATTGGATGGTGGGGACCGAGGCGTTTTACCTCTCATTTTTCCTCCAGACTAAGGGTCTCAAATCTGTGCTCCAATAGATGATCTACCTCATTCATGTTGTCGACTCGTGTTCGTTTGCGTACCTCCGACATGCTTGTTAGCAACTTCTCACACGGCGCTACACGTGAGGACGAAGTCACGCCGCACACTGCAGCCAATAGCTGCGAACAATGAAATTACGCTGTAGCGGAACGAACCATATATGTCCATAGCAGTCCCGGTGGGGATAGCCCTACCTCGTCGCTACTCGCCCATTGCTCCTCGCTTCTCGCCGAAATTCTACTCGCTGGCAGAAAAAAATATCTGCTGCCGGCGTCGGTTGCCATGGCTCCCCGCTAGTTTACTTCCCACTGCAAACATGTCCGAACATGTTCTCCAGAGGGCGGCCCCTCTGGAGAACATGTTCGGACATGCTCTGTTGACGTCAACTGTCAATCATCTCTATTCTACATTCTGATTTGCTACTCGCCTCACTCGCGTCGCTGAAAGTTAAAATTATTTTAACTCCGTACCCGCCCACATCGCATCGCTAGTACTCGCATCGCCTGTCCTGGCCACATTCGGCTGGAACACATTCACATTCCATTGACAGTTCTCGCTCAGAGATGGGCGAGTAGCGACGTATGTGAATGCGGCTTAAGAATTTTTTTTCTCCGTCCACTTCAACGGAGAACATTCTGAGCATGCGCATTTCAATCTTTCAAGTCCAATACAGCCCCCCCCCCCGCCAACAATCGCGCAGCCCCCCGTCAACAATCGCGCACCCCCCCCCCCCCCCCTCCCCCCCCAATCGCGCACAACCCAGTCGCCAAAAGAATACGTTGACGGTGTACGTCCGCGCGAACACGGATTACGTCGCATTTCAACGTAAAATAGCGTGTTGTACCGACAGTATCCACGCGTGGCACTGTGGAGGCGCCTGAAGAAAGCACAACCAACAAGGACATTTCATGGTTATAAAATACATAAATTGCTGGTTATAAAATACATAAATTAGAATTATTTGGAGACTTCCCATCGCTGCCAGTACGGCGAAAGTGACGGTGAGGCAGGGTTGCCAGCTTCACGGTTTTCTCGCCAAATTGGGCTGTTTTGAAAACGGGTCGTGAACACTGGATTACGTCGCATTTCAACGTAATTGGGCTGTTTTGAGAACGGATCGTGAACACTGGATTACGTCGCATTTCAACGTAATTGGGCTGTTTTGAGAACGGATCGTGAACACTGGATTACGTCGCATTTCGGTTTTCTCGCCAAATTGGGCTGTTCTGAAAACGGATTGCGGGTGTAAACCTCAAAGACGCGGGTCACGGTTTTCTGGGGTACTTTCAAAACCCACCACAGAAACAGTTGGGGTGTAATGTGTATTGTATCGTCTTTATGAAAACTCAGTCAGAACTATTAAACACCAGATGATGGGTGGGGTGGGGCAGTGGACACACACACACACACACACACAATGCATTTCGCTGCTACAACAACGCTATGTTTACTCTATAGCTCTGATTCCTGCACCATGTTTCAATGACGTCAGGTTGATAGGGGCTACGGCTGACAGACGTCACCTGTCCCATTGGGAGGACCTATATCAGCCGGAAGTACTGTCCTTACTGTAGCCTACTATTGTTTATGTTGTAATGTCATAAGTGTTGACAATAAAGTTTAATGTTAACTCCAAACAATTCATGTTTGTCCAATTCATTCATAAGACAAACAAAGCAGCTGGAAACACGTCTAAAAACACTTGAAATAGAATGTAGCCTATATTTATATTTTTACAACATCAATCTCCCTATAATATGAACAAAATATGATCAGGTTATAGGCTACTTTCTCTCTTGAAAACGGGCAAAACGCTAACCCTAACCCTAACCCGGAAAATGAATTTAAAAAACTACAAACGTTCGGAAAATGCAATACAATGAAGTGTGCGGCGCCATGTTTTTTCCGCCATGTTTTTTGTAGTTCTAAAATGTTTAGTTAACGTTTTCCCTATTATGTGAAAATGTGTCAAGGAACTTCGCAAGTGTATTCTATGTTTAAGGGACCGGGGAGCACATTTATTTGGTCAGATTTCATTTTTACTATTGTTAATTGGGTGAAATCTGGTTTTGACCTTACCCAGTAGCGCCCCCTGATGGTTTGGCAAAGGCCACAAAGGCCATGATAGAAGAAGTCAAGAGCTTTCCAAAAATGTTTTCCCCATGTTTGTATCACATTGTGCTGCTTTTCTGTAAGCCTTCTAAAGAGCCTTAGGTTCAAGGTTCAAAGGGCATTCCTGAGGAGCAGGAACCACCCAGAATGTCCACAGTGGCAGATCTGTACTCTGTAGATCAAGACCTTTCCAACGATGTATTCAATGTCATCCTACGACAAAGTTTCATTTTTATCTTGCTCACTGCCAAGGCACTTACTGATGTGTACTTTCTCACAGCCTATATAGAGCCAAGATGGATAAAATCACTAAAACATATTTTAAGGGATATTTAGTGACAAAATGTGTTCAACATATTGATGGTGACCTTATCCTTAGTCATGCTTTTCAATTTGGAGCAGTTTAGACCCCATTTACCCCTTGAACTACTTAATGTTTCATATCAATATTTCCATATTACTTAATATGACCATTTATAGCCATTGTGTTCCCTTCCCCAGGGCTGACAGGATAGTACATAATATGGTAATGCGTATGTCTGTGTGTAGTTACATTTTTACACACAGTTGTTTTTAATTGACCAAGATATGAGCTTTTGAAAGAAAGTAGGTCTGTGTCGTATGCAAAGGGCTTTAGAACTACAAAAAACATGGCGGAAAAAACATGGCGCCGCACACTTCATTGTATTGCATTTTCCGAACGTTTGTAGTTTTTTAAATTCATTTTCCGGGTTAGGGTTAGGGTTAGCGTTTTGCCCGTTTTGAAGAGAGAAAGGATAACCTGAACATATTTTGTTCATATTATAGGGAGATTGATGTTGTAAAAATATAAATATAGGCTACATTCTATTTCAAGTGTTTTTAGACGTGTTTCCAGCTGCTTTGTTTGTCTTATGAATGAATTGGACAAACATGAATTGTTTGGAGTTAACATTAAACTTTATTGTCAACACTTATGACATTACAACATAAACAATAGTAGCCTACAGTAAGGACAGTACTTCCGGCTGATAGGTCCTCCCAATGGGACAGGTGGCGTCTGTCAGCCGTAGCCCCTATCAACCTGACGTCATTGAAACATGGTGCAGGAATCAGAGCTATAGAGTAAACATAGCGCTATAGAGTTGTTGTAGCAGCGAAATGCATTGTGTGTGTGTGTGTGTGTGTGTGTGTGTGTGTGTGTGTGTGTGTGTGTGTGTGTGTCCACTGCCCCACCCCACCCATCATCTGGTGTTTAATAGTTCTGACTGAGTTTTCATAAAGATTATACAATACACATTACACCCCAACTGTTTCTGTGGTGGGTTTTGAAAGTACCCCAGAAAACCGTGACCCGCGTCTTTGAGGTTTACACCCGCAATCCGTTTTCAGAACAGCCCAATTTGGCGAGAAAACCGAAATGCGACGTAATCCAGTGTTCACGATCCGTTTTCAAAACAGCCCAATTACGTTGAAATGCGACGTAATCCAGTGTTCACGATCCGTTCTCAAAACAGCCCAATTACGTTGAAATGCGACGCAATCCAGTGTTCACGACCCGTTTTCAAAACAGCCCAATTTGGCGAGAAAACCGTGAAGCTGGCAACCCTGCCTCACCGTCACTTTCGCCGTACTGGCAGCGATGGGAAGTCTCCAAATAATTCTAATTTATGTATTTTATAACCAGCAATTTATGTATTTTATAACCATGAAATGTCCTTGTTGGTTGTGCTTTCTTCAGGCGCCTCCACAGTGCCACGCGTGGATACTGTCGGTACAACACGCTATGTTACGTTGAAATGCGACGTAGTGTTCGCGCGGACGTACACCGTCAACGTATTCTTTTGGCGACTGGGTTGGTAACAACAGCATACAGTATCAACAGTATACAGTAACAACAGTATACAGTATCAACAGTATACAGTAACATTACAGTAACATCAGTATACAGTAACAACAGTAATAACAGTATACAGTAACAACAGTATACAGTAACAACAGTATACAGTATCAACAGTATACAGTATCAACAGTATACAGTAACAACAGCAATAACAGTATCAACAGTATACAGTAACAACAGTACAGTATAGCGGCTCAGATGTGGTCGAACCCGTTGCTTCATCAGCTATTTTGTTCCTGACTCCCCTTCCTCTTCCCGTCCTCTTCTCCACCGTCCGACTTCCCCATCTCCTCCTCTTACTTCTTCACCTCCTCTTCCTCCTCGTCCTCCTCTTACTTCTTCACCTCCTCTTCCTCCTCGTCCTCCTCTTACTTCTTCACCTCCTCTTCCTCCTCGTCCTGCTCTTACTTCTTCACCTCCTCTTCACCTCCTCTTCCTCCTCGTCCTCCTCTTACTTCTTCACCTCCTCTTCCTCCTCGTCCTCCTCTTACTTCTTCACCTCCTCTTCCTCCTCGTCCTCCTCTTACTTCTTCACCTCCTCTTCCTCCTCGTCCTCCTCTTACTTCTTCACCTCCTCTTCCTCCTCGTCCTGCTCTTCGTCCTCCTGTTTACCTGTGGCCTATTTATAGTGCTCAAGCTCTGATTTACAAGTGAACTTATTATATCAGTCTTTTCAATGTGAAAAGGCAATTTACAAAAAAAGTGTAGCAATAGAGACCAATGTTTACAGACGGCCCCAAAGATGGCGCTTCCTCAATCCTCAGTGTCATGCCATGGCCCCATAGTGTCAGTAGTGAGAGAGAGTGTGTGTGTGTGTGTGTGTGTGTGTGGGAGGGAGGGGTTTTACTTGTAATTGTTTTTCTGTTTCTATTTTTTGTGTGTGTAAAGCACTTTGTGTTGCATTTCCGATGTATGAAAGGTGCTCTATAAATAAAGATTGATTGATTGATTGATTGATCTGTGTGCTAATCCACACGTATGTTATCCAGGCACTTATCCACACGTAGCCTACGATATCCAGGCGCAAAGTTATGGGGTGTGATGGTTGACATTACCATCACCATGCCGTGAACTGACGCCGTGACCAATGATGTTGGAGAAGAAGCGTGACTCAAGACTTACTAGTAACTATTCTACTCTTTAGTAACTATTCTTTAGTTACTAGTCACTAATCCAATCGTGACTAATGTCTATTTCAGTTTTACTAGTAACTATTCATTAGATACTAGTACTTATTCCAATAGTTACTAGTAACTATTCCATTTTTACTAGTACATTGTTTTTAGATACTAGTAACTATTCAGATGAAATATCCCCAACCCAGTAGTACTAGTAACATTGACAATGTGATATCTACATGGCATGCACATTGAATGCTAAATATGAATGAGGACTATAAAGACATCAGTCTGCGTTTAGTAGCAGAGGAGAGGAGAGCATATGCTGGATGTCCGTCTCATGTTTATGCATTTAACATTTGAATGAAGATATCTCCAATTTAATAGATACTAGTTGTTATTCTGATCTAAGATATCAACTATTTGCTTCTGACTAGTAATTCCGATAGTGACCAGTATCTACTTCAGTTTTACTAGTAACTATTCATTAGATACTAGTACCTATTTATGAGTTACTAGTAACTATTCCAGTTGTTACTAGTAACATTTTATTGCTTCTGGTGAGAATGTTAATTGAACTATCAAGTAGTCATTTTGACTAGTCGTTACCGATGACCAGTAAAACAGAAATAGTTACAAATATAACTAGTAACAATTGGAATAGTTCTAGTCACTAAAGAATAATAACTAGTATTTAATGAATAGTTACTAGTAAAACTGAAATAGGTGCTAGTCACTATTGGAATAGTTACTACTCAGAAGCAAATAGTTAATATATGAACCGCAGAGTCCCATAGAATTCAATTGCAAAAATGTGCAATCTAGTAAAAATGGAATAGTTACTAGTAACTAAAGAATAAATACTAGTATCTAATGAATGATTACTAGTAAACTGAAATAGATACTAGTCATGATTGGATTAGTGACTAGTAACTAAAGAATAAGTACTAGTAACTTCAGAATAGTTACCAGTAAATCTTGAGGAACAAATGTTAAAACAGCTTGCCAAATGTCGTCGGCAGTTACTCTGAATTAGCAAGCTTTTACCAAAAAATAGTTATGACCAAATTAAATTGGGCTTATTGGAACCACAAGAGCCTCACCTTTTACAACTGTGCCCAGTTGATACCATGTATTGTAGGGCAATGCAGTTTTGTATAGAAATGTGATTTCCATAACTCAAGCGTTTTCCCCTAATATTTAAGCAATATCACACAAGAGGGAGTGCTGTTATACTGAATATCAGCACAGCTGTAATTCAGTCGTAGGTACGAGGCCGCAGGCCGAGTGCCGAAGAGTACCGATTTACCACTTTAGAAATCAAAAGGAAAAATCGATTACTTGATTAAAATGCAAATTGCACAGCAATGGTCTCCACCGGCTCCGTTTCAGACTGGGAAAGATAGCCCTACAGGCCTAGTTCATCAAGAAAAATAGTGGAAATAATAACTTTGTAATAAAGATCTAATAAGCTGTGTTTGCTGACATGTTATAGGCCTACTAAATTGGTCCATGATCATAGTCCTAGATAGGGAGACAGGTTTGTACTCCTTCCTCCAGTAGGGAGACAGGTTTGTACTCCTTCCTCCAGTAGGGAGACAGGTTTGTACTCCTTCCGAGCCGGGCGTTATCCATGTGCGTATCCAAACGTCCGTTATCAATGCACTTATCCACACGGACCTCACCCACGTGCTTATCCAGACGTGGATGTTATCCATGTGCATTAATCCACACGTACGTTATCCAGGCACAAAGTAAAAACTATCATTTTCTCAGCTACGTCGCCGCGCCCATTGAGCGCACCTCTGATACGTCGCCGTGACTCTGACCTCGACGTGACATCGCCTGGATTCACATTGGAGGCCATTGATTGGTTTCCCCAGGCGTGGCCAACGTAGACACATTAGTTCTCCACTCAGTTAGACAAGTAAGCTAGTTCAATGTCAGCTATCACACCCCATATTAGCACGTGTGCGCTTTGTAAAAAACTTACGTCCATGTAGCGCATTTAAATTAGCGGCATGGGCTGCATGAGTGAGAAAGGGGCCTATGTTACCTCTGGGCTGGCCTACTATGTAAAAGCAGAACCTTTTGGGGGAGACGGCAAAGAGCCTGGGCCAGAAACCAAAAGCTGAAAGGGGCAGGGTCACGCCTTGTTTACGCCTTCGAGACTTTCAGTTACAAAAAAGTTGAACAAAAATCATGACCTGATTCTAGTTTGGCTCACTTTTTGTTTCTTCAAACCTGTCCACCTCTTTTGACTGGCTGGTTCTCACTGTTCACGTAAAGGGCAGTGGATTTAAGGCAGGCAGTCAAATGTGGGCACAACGATAAAAAGAGGTTGTTGTTGTTCAATGTCTTTCAATCTGCCACTGACTGCCCTATTTTGTACGTTCGATAAACAAATTGTGAATAAACACTCTTTATGCACAGTATTGACCCGCAGCGCCGGGGAACGAGGCAGAGACAGTGCTTTCAGGAAAGCTTCTGTTTATTCGTCACTTTCACCGACTAGCATTCACACTAGACAACAACTCAACACCATATATCATGTAGAACGTCAATAACGAAGACAGGAGAACAATACGTTAAGAGCTTGTGCCCCGGGGCATGCTGGGAGTCTGTCCCGCCCACCCCGATGCTACAGTATTAAGGGTATTTAGAGTTGTTTTTAATGTTCACATGTACATACTTAAGTGCGATAAATACTCTTCACCACCCCCACCACCCCTTCATTTTCAATTTCAATAATCTGGCCCTCATAAGAAAGTATTTTAATAGCCCTGCCCTAGACAGTCGTAACATCAGGTTGGATTTTACCTTTAAAGTGCTGCAAACAGCTACGTCTATCAAGATCAGTTTTGTTTTCAAATGCAGAATAATCTTTGTTACCAGATGTAAAAAGAAGAGCATGCACAACCAAATCTGTTTATGGTAGTATTGACATTTATATAGCAGTAATATAAAATATAGCTGTAAGCAGCAATAATCGATTAAGTATGTGGATCAACACATAAATCACTGTCCTTGCCTTACAGCTTCATGATTGGTATTTCTTAATCAAGGCAAACAATGCAGTACCTTTACATGAGGCAAATTTGTAAATAGTTCTGGCACTATATTAAACATATTAAAGATTGTATTAAAGGTTGTTAATACTTTTACAAAAAAAGTAAAGTTTATAAAGTAGCGCTATTAAAACCGAGGATATATAATTGCTTCTGCGTTTTAGACTTTTAGGCTTTTTATGTTAAAAATCTATTTTTTAGATTAAAGGGACACTAAGTAGTTTTTTCCCCCATCTAGTGGTCAAATTGTATTTTGCATTCAAACGAATTTATGCTCTCTAGCGCCTCGCGTTTTCGAACTACGGCAAGCGGTATTAGTCAAGATTCAAGAAGCTATGACAACATGATAACAACATGTCTTCAAACACCACTTCATCAAGTTATGTTTCGGATGATGAGATACGTTCAGTGCTCGAAGTGGAAAAAAATAAGTGCCGGTGTCGTGCCAAAAAGTGATTGTCTGCCAGAAATTGATTGAAGGCCAAATACAGTTACTCAAAGGTGATTTCTGCCTAAATATGACTTGATCTCATTCATAAGCTTCATATAAACACTGGAGCTCACAGGACACTTGGAATTATTTTAAAGGACCATTACAACACAAAATAGGCATTTTCACCTGCCAAAAATTGATTGAATAACAAACGTTAAACTTTCGAAGACACGTGCCTTTGCTATAATTGCATTATAATACAGTTGTGTGTATCTGCATATTATGGCCATTTAATTCAGAGAAAAGCAGACGTTTTTGCGCTACCGCTCAACGGGCTGCTGTGCGCAGCCGCTCCCGCGGCCAGAAATCAGATTCTGGCAGACAATCACTTTTTGGCACGACACCGGTACGGTACTCCCTTATTCACATATAAGCGACGGGGGGGGGGGTACGACCTACGACCGATGGGGGCGCGCGATATTAACCCACCCCGGACCTGCGACGGACGGGGGGGGGGGGGGGCGCGATCGTAACCCACCGCGGACCTACGACCGCAGCCTGTGACAAGTGCCGGTGTCGTGCCAAAAAGTGATTGTCTGCCAGAATCTGATTTCCGCGGGAGCGCGCACAGCAGCCCGTTGAGCGGTAGCGCAAAAACGTCTGCTTTTCTCTGGATTAAACGGCCATAATATGCAGATACACACAACTGTATTATAATGTAATTATAGCAAAGGCACGTGTCTTCGAAAGTTTAAAGTTTGTTATTCAATCAATTTTTGGCAGGTGAAAATACCTATTTTGTGTTAATGGTCCTTTAAAAGAATTCCAAGGTGTCCTGTGAGCTCCAGTGTTTATATTATGAAGCTTATGAATGAGATCAAGTCATATTTAGGCAGAAATCACCTTTGAGTAACTGTATTTGGCCTTCAATCAATTTCTGGCAGACAATCACTTTTTGGCACGACACCGGTACGCAAGAAAAAGTGCCGGTACGCTAAAGGGTAAAATGTAGAAGTGCCGGTACTGTGTACCGGTGCGTACCGGCCCGCTTCGAGCACTGGGTACGTTATTTCAAACAAACTTCAAACTGCATTGAATCATTAGTGTGAGCATGTATGAGTAATTACTCCTCGAGCAAGATAGTGAATTATGTTTATATCGTTTTTTAAGTGACAAGCGCGTCTCGCTAAGCTCCTTCTCTGTTCCACAGTCATGCTGGCTCTGAGTGAAAACGCGTTTAGCCTTATCTGTACCACGGAGTGGTACAGATGTGCCCGTCCTATGTAAATTCTGATAAGTGATTCTTCGCTCAGGAGGATAAGTGAGATTGTTGACAGAGATAATTGTACACCAATGGGGACTTATTTATGAATGAAGACGTTGATTTGAGGTAATAAATTACTAAAAAAAACTACTTAGTGTCCCTTTAAAGGGAAAAAAAACTACTTAGTGTCCCTGTAGGCTACCTCTGATGCACACCATTTACCAAAGTGTGTTAAGAAGAAAATCAGTTATCATGAATCTTTCATGGCAACTCAGAATCTATACTGGATAACCAACAATGCTCCAAAGCTATTTGTTTTAAGCCCACAATGCTTATGTACCAGTGAGTCGTAGATTAGCGCTGAGACCTTCTCACCACTTTAAGGATCTGTTGGTATTCAGGGGAATACTCCTCAAGGTAGCCATCCTTGTTGACATATTTCTCCAGGTCAGACTTTTCACTCTCATTGATGAGCCCTTTCTCACAGTAATAGTTGATCATTTTCAGAAAGACCGTTCTGTAGAAGGCCTTCGTTTCATCAATATGTGTCTCTTTTGTGGTCGTAATTCCTTTAACAAATCCATACATATGAATTAGGCCCAGCATTAGATAGTCATATTAGTAGTTGTGTTTGACAATACAAACCTGCGTTTTCTCTCATTTTCTGGGCACAGTACGGGTGGGCGATGATCATGGCCTGCTTCAACATCAACCTCGCTTCTCCTCTGGCGATGCTGCGTGCAACCACACCCCTGTGGACATAACACATGCGTATTGGAAACGGTCCACAGGTTTTTGATGAAGCAACAAGTGCAACTGGGAGAGCAAACATGGGTCTGATGAATGAGAATGTGTGACCCTACTCTGCTGCTCATTTAGTGGATGCTGACTTTACTTCTGCTTTGAATACGATTGAGACATTTTATTGCCATCAGCAACCTTCTCTTCAAACTCTAAACCTTCTAAACTTGATCCTGGTGCTGTAAAATGTTGAGATTGCTGACTTTTCCACAAGAAGGGCGCTGCAGCTGGTTATCATGTTGTAATATCCAGGCTGCAGCATTATCTGTCAACACAAAACATCTTGGACACACGCAGCTGTAACTTTAAGCCTGGTGCCCTAATGCCGCCCATGCATGGCTGTATAATAACCTGATTCTTTTATCTGTGTACGGTTTGGCAGTGCTGTAGTATGCATGTGAATGGGTGTGCGTGTGTGTATGTGTGCGTGTGTGTGTGTGATGATGATCTGAAGAGGATCGGTGGGTGATCTAAAGTCGTTAGAAGGAAGCAGGGAAGGAGACAGTACCTGGCAGCGTCAGACTCTTTTCTGCTACCGGTGGACAGAGCGCCTCTGTGGTGATGCGCATGAACTGTGATGGCGTGGAGCTTTTTCCTACCATTAGTCGTTTTCACGCTCATCACCATATCATAAAGCACTTTGTTGCGGTTCTTGAGTTCATTAAAATTGGGCTCTTTTTCAGCCCTCTTCAGGGAGTCCATCGGTGGGATGTGGTCCGCTTCCATTTTACCCTTGTCCTCACGCTTGAGGGGCCTTTTGGTGACGCTGAAAGCACAGAACATGTAATATACCAACTTATATTACATGTACTTAAGACATGTTAGCTCTGATTGAGCAACCTAAGAACTTACTCTTCATAAGGTCCAACATCTCCCAGTTTGCGATATACTTCCTCCTCAGATGAATTTGATTCTCTATGACGCTGCCCTCCTGATGACTCTAAAGGATGATACTGACCTGCTGGAGGAATATGTCAAAATTGATGCCAACCTTGACATTCATTCTAGTGAATACCAAGAGATCCTTGAAACCGTGAAAAGATCATAAGCATACTGGGGCTCTCTTGAATATAGCCTTGGTGTTAACCAATAAAGATTCTTAGTTGCCATGAAAGGATGATAGCTGATTGTCTTCTTAGCAAACTGAAAAAAAAAAATATTAAAAATAAATGTATTTGTAAAAAAAAGTATATATATATATATATATATATATTCAGAGAGAGAGAGAGAGAGAGAGAGAGAGAGATTTAAAAAAATCCTCATGTAAAGGTACTGCATTGTCTGCTCTGAGTTAGAAATACCATAAAGCTGCACTGTAAGGCAAGGACAGTGATTTACATAATACTGTGTTGATCCACATGCTTGATGATCGATTATTTCTGCTTACAGCTATATTTTATATTACTGCTATATTAATGTTTAAATAAATACTACCTGAGTCTTGAGTAGAAAAACAACACTTTAGGAAATCACAGAGCCACGCCATCCCGTCAGTCGGCGGTGGTCTCTCGTCGTATCAATAAACTCACAGCTTGATGGAAGAAAGCAAAAAAATCAACCCAGTTTTCAATGAAAATATATATTTTGTTATTTGTGTATTTCCCCTACTCCAGAGAACACAGGAGAACACTGCGTGCTGGTGTGAGGGCTGTGTTTATATGAGCAGTGCAGGTATCATCAGAGCAGGCCTGTCTGCTCGCCCCTCCCCTCTGCATTTCTTGTAAACACAGTTGCTCTGGTTGCATACACCTGTGGATTGTTGTGTGATTGTTTCCATTCATCCTGCATGTATTATGTCCACAGGGGTGTGGCTGCATGCAGCATTGCCAGAGGAGAAATGAAAGTTATGTTGAATCAGGGCATGATCATCACCCACCTGTACTCTTCCCAGCAAATAAGACACAACGCAGGTTTATATTGTCAAACAACAACTACTACTACTAGTGACTTTCTAATGCAGGAGATGTTTGGCCTAATTAATAAATGTGGATTTGTTACTGCTTTTAAAGGCGAGAACAATGAATATCTACAGAAGGGCCTTTCTGAAGGTGATCAGCTATTACTATGAGAAAGGTATCATCAATGAGTTAGAGACGCTTGAGCTGGAGGAATATGTGGAAAATGATGGCTGCCGTGACTTTCATTCCAGTGAAGACAAGAGATTGAAACCGTGAAAAGATCATAAGCATAGTGGGGCTTTTGTATATATAGCTTTGTTAACCAGTATAGATACTTAGTTGCCATGAAAGAATCATTAGAACTGATTCTCTTCTTAACAAACTAAAGATTTGTGTGAATCAGCGGTAGCCTAAAAGTCTGAAAAGCAAGCGATTGTATGGCATATTTAACTGTTATAATAGTTTTACATTATAAACGGTACTTAGAAAAATGTGTTTGCAATGATTAAGTGGAAACAATTCGAAATTGCACATCTTTAAAAAATGTTTAATGTTAAAATGTTTAATTGATCAGAAAATTGATCAGTTGACTCTGAGAGAAGAACAAACCCGCATGTAATGTTTGTGTAATCTTTCAAGCTACATTCTGTGTTCAATCTGCAGCGGTATTTCAGGACTTTAAATAGCATGCTAAATATAGCACGTTAATACATTTTTGGCCAGGGGCACTTTAGC
Organism: Merluccius polli; assembly: GCA_030340625.1. Classification (NCBI taxonomy): domain Eukaryota; kingdom Metazoa; phylum Chordata; class Actinopteri; order Gadiformes; family Merlucciidae; genus Merluccius; species Merluccius polli. The sequence goes on from JAOPHQ010004028.1 coordinate 105,082, forward strand.
CAATCAGGGCAAAGGGGCGGTACCTGGGCCTGTTCCCGAAGCAAGCATCACTGACGTCGAAGTCGAATCAATGGTGGAGTAATCTTCATAGTGATGAGGCATTTTTCATTTGAGCACGGTAGGTGTGCTTTAATGCTCATTTGATCCAATTCTAAAGGTATAGGTTGCTCGGTAGGAACTAGCCTACCTGTGGTATAATGCCTAAATAAATACTACCATGAACAGATTCTGCTGTCTGTTGTTACTCAGTCAAGCCCTGCTGGAGCTGGGTGTAGACCAGGCCAGAGTTCACTGGCATTGGGTGTTGTTGGTTCCTGTGTTCAGTTGGACTGGCACTGGAGGCTGCTGGTAAGGCTCATCCACAATAACGCCATCTCTGTGGCACCCAACACTTTAAAGGTCCCTGCCACTAAAATCCACGTAAACACGTTTTCTACTACATTTGTACCTTGTGAGGTGACGTATCATAAAACAGCCCTCTATCCCAATGCAAAAATGTGTGGCAAGCCCCTCCCCTAAAACACGAGTGTGGAGTGTGTGTGTTTGATAGCTGGTTTAAGCAGCCTAACCTGGCCTGAGTCAGACTGATTAGACTCTGGGGCTGGGTGAGGCTGCATACCTGTGGTGCATGATGAATCATGGCACACAGGATAAACCAGCTATCACCACACACACTCAGGAGAGAGCCCATGGGTCCACTGCCACGCCAATATGGGGCCTCTCAGACCGATAAGGGACGCAGAAGGGCTGCCTGAAGACGCCCTGGAGCCACCAGCCTGTCCTCCACAGCGATAATAATAATAATAATAATAATAATAATAATAATAATAATAATAATAATGAATAACTGTATATAGCACGTCAGAAATGGACATCACTTCACATGACACTTCAGAGGAAAGGACGTCTCATTTCTCTAAAAACATATTTCCTTGTTTCCTCTCTCCTCGCATGGTTTCCTTGCGTCTCTCCATGCATCCTCGGTGGGAGGGACTAAGACGCAAGTGAGGGAGAAAGGACGCAAGTGAGGGAAACGTGGATGCAATTTAGGAGACTTGGAATGCACCTTAAGCGAGCTCTGTCATGACAGCATTTACCACCTGCTCTGGCTGTACCAATAAACTGGTTTGTACACCATCTACCCGTGTCCTGTGTCAGAGGAGCCCAGCAAAGCCACTTAGGTGGCGTGTGGCAGGGTCTACTGCCACAACGAGGTTTGGTTTTTGGACTGTAGCCTACATGTCTACGTTAGTATGCACATATCCATATTAACCAATAAGGTTCTTCCAAGACCGGGCTGACGCTGCTGATTAAAAGATAATCAAACGAAACAAACCAGTACACATTTGGCAGAGAAAGATGTCCAGATCGTAAAAACAAAAGAAACAAAATTTTGTTATATCTAGTGTGAGCATCACTACTAGCGATCTTTTAATCAATTGATGCTACCTTAACCATTGAGCAACAAATCCAGCCTGGGGATTTTCAGCTACACTGGCAAACCGACACGTCCACCCAGCATTTCATTTTGCCTGCCTAACATTTTCAGATGAGAGAAAATGAGAGGGTTTATGTTGCGCACTGATGCTTATGGAGATACATTGAATAGGTTAGTACTTTAGTAAATAAAGCATTGCAATATAACCAATGGCAAGGGCCTTTAATTCAACAAGTGTCAAACATAATAAAATATACATCATGTGAAGGTTATATTTAGTATAGAATATATACAATACATCCATTTAAGAGTATTGTTTTCCTGCTCGCTGATTCTTCATGTTTAAAATTAAGAGGCTACACTGAATGCCTGCCAAAAACACAATCAGACCAAGTGGCAGTCATGATGATAGTTATGTTGTTAGAAGTTCATGTTTCATGGTCATGATGAGTCTGGACATTGGGTCTGGTCTGGAGCATAGACTGTCTGGTCTGGAGCCAGCTTCATGACCAAAGGGCCTGCCCACCTCTTAAATAAGGTCTCTGATTGGCTTAACCTGTATTCACTAAGCACCATTCTGCACTCATTAAGAAATTAGGCAGGAATATAATTTAATATGTTTTGTCCTTGTGTCTAGGACTGTAGATACTACAAATGGTGGTTATGACATTTATACAACATGTATATCATACACAATTAAGGGTTTGCATTTCTTTGAAAATGACTTTGACATATCTGTAACTTGTATTAGTAGTAGGCCAAGACATATTTATAATTATTTTTATTATATAACTAGCATATAGGTATTATATTTTATTAAACATTAACACATTATTCATGTTCTTTTGCAGCAGCTGTTGTAAGTCAAAAGGGGATGACAGACCACTTTGAAAAATATTGACTTTTTGCCATTAGTGGCACATTTGATCAATAAAGAGTTGTTTACACACATCAACACATGCTGATGTCTTAAGGGGATACAATCAACCTAGATTATATCAATCTACTGCATAGTGTTACAATTAATTCAAATCCCAGTTAGGCTAAACAAGAATCCAACACTAATACAATTAGTCTCAATTAATGAAATCATTTAAAAAAAAAACTAGTGTGATTGACATTGTCCTTCTCATTGGCTAGAATGTGACAAGCAATTGTCGCATATCAAAAACTCAGCAACATTTGACGAGTTAGCGAGATGTGTTGTTGAAAGTCGTAAAGATTTAAAGATGCAAGGCGTTAACGGAAAGATGTGAGACAGACAGTCAGACACACAGACACAGACCCCCTCCCCCCCCCCCCCCCCCCCCCCCACACCCACACCCACACCCACACCCACACACACACACCAGGTTTCGGCGGAGCGGCGTCTCAGGGTAGATGGTGGAAGTCCCGCTTCCCGCCCGTCTTGTGGAGCAGCCGGACCTCCGTGATGACGATGTCATGGCTCACCGCCTTGCACATGTCGTACAGGGTCAGCGCCGCCACGGCCGCCGCCGTCAGCGCCTCCATCTCCACGCCGGTGCGGCCCGTGGTGCGACAGCTGGCGGTGACCACGGCGGCGTGGCGCGCTGGGTCCAGCTGCAGGCTCACCGAGGTGTGGTCCAGGGGCAGCGGGTGGCAGAGGGGGATGAGTGTGGCCGTGCGCTTGGAGGCCATGATGCCGGCCAGCTGCGCCACGGCCAGTGCGTCGCCCTTGGCCAGCTGGTTGTCCCGCAGCAGGCGGAAGGCGGTGGCGCCCAGGAGGACGGTGGCGCGCGCTGAGGCCACCCGGCGCGTGGGCGCCTTCCCGCCCACGTCCACCATAGCGGCGCGGCCCTGCGCGTCCATGTGCGTCAGCTGGGCTGTTTCCACGCCGGCTGTGTCCACGTTGGCTTCCCCGGGGCTCTCGGTTTGGCGCATGACTTGGGCTGCGGGTGGTTTGCTGGAGGATGGTCTGTGGTACATTCTGAGGCGGTGGTTGGCTGCAAGCGGGGATTTGGCCCTCTGAAGTAGTGTGCAAAAACAGGGACTCCCTAGGTTAACGATAGAGTGGCTACTCGTGGCGTCGGGACCCAAGGTTTGTGCGAACCTGAGACGGGCCGCGTCCGAGCCACTCATTGGTTTTGTGCGTGCTTGAAAATGTGTGGAAGTAGTGTTTTGGCAACAGGCTACAGGAAGGCTATCGCTGGGCTCGTGAGGAGGGGCTGACGCTGCTGTTTGAAGACCGATGGCCCCTCGTTCATCAGCAGATAAGCCGTCGCAGTCTGGAAGGCACCAAAAACCCTGTTGAACGGTGACTCTCGCGTTGCACGAGTGTCCCAGGTAAGGCGCTATTGTCATGGGGTGGGGGAAGGGACGTGCGATGGGCAAGTCAGGAAGGGAAGCTCTCTTCATGGCCGAAGGGACTGTGCGCAGAGAGAGAGGCCTCTGGGAAGCAGACCCTGTGGATACAGAGATACAAGTTCATCACTGTCAGCTCCAAGGCAATGGAGAGGCTTAGATTGTATGCTGGATAGTTCATTGTGCATAGGCTGCTGTCTCTATGTGTTGAAGGGTGTTTGTACGTACAGCAACGTCACCCACCGATGAGGATCATGGGCCTGTTTTTCATCTTGGAGAGGTTGAACATACCTGAAATAGACAGGGAGAAAAGCATGACGCATCTTTTCCAAGACCTCCTGGCATTTTAGGCAACAGTGATTTATTTAGGTGATATAACAATGACTTATTGATTATATTCATCATTCATCTGTATTGTTCTACCATGAATATAATCAACAAATCACCTTCACTGACATGTGAATGTCTGCTTTGGCGCCATAAAGAAAAAAGTATGTGAAAATCATTACTTTACCATTGTGTTGTACATGAAACATTCATAAAGACAATTAAAGCACTAAACTACATCCAAAAATATAAAAACAGAAATAGAAGAGTGGGCAACAGAGGAGAGATGGCACACCTAAAACAAGACAGGATAAGGGGTCCCACACAGTGTATAACCCTTTAATATCTTTTAATATATTATACTGTGTTGCATTATAATCGTACCTGCGTGCTGTTTCTTCTTCCGTCCCACCGCCGCACCGATGATTTGCAGCAGCTCCGTCTCCGACGCCCCCGAACGCAGCTCATCCCTGAGGGACACCTCAGAGTTGCCGAACAAGCACACCTGGTGCACAACAGAGAGGTGAGAGAGAGCAACGTGAGCAGAACACATCCTGGACAAAAACAAACCACACACACACAACATAGAGCCACGGCCCCCATAGGTAGCAAAATAATCTAGCGTGACCATACACAGGTCAGCGTGCTGCTACGGTAACCAAAAAACGCGTGGTGGTCTCACCTTGAGGTTGCCGTCCGCGGTGAGCCGCAAGCGGTTGCAGGAGCCGCAGAAGTGGTCCGACATGGAGGTGATGAAGCCCACCTGGCCGGCGAAGCCTGGCACTTTATACGCCTGACATGGGAATAGAGAGAGGGGGCGACAGACTCAAGACAAATGCGAGGGTCTGTGTAACTCTATGAAACACATCTAATGGCAGGTTTTGGACAGTCAAAGTCATTGGCCTCCATCCTGCCTGTGGCCTTTACTGCTTAATTTAAGTGGATAGTCCAACAAATAATACTTTTGTCTTTTTTAATCTCATAATCTAAAACATATAGACATCTAAATCAAACAACAAGAAACAAATAGAATGTAGTAACCACAAAAACCATGATATGTGAATTGAAACACTAGTTACTGCACTTTGCTGTTGTATTGCCTATATATTGCAATTCATAGTAATACAAAGGCAGTTTCACTGTTGACATTGAACCATTTTATCTGTACGCCGCTTTGTGGGACTTTTTTAGCGCCTACTTCAGGGTCGGTGCTCTCCTAGCACAAGAGGAACCGTGAGTGACACAAGTGTACGGTTATTGGTCAAGACGCAAATGTATGTTGATTGGCCGAACGCAAAAGCCAAATTGCTCTTTCAATTGCATATTTTTTTTTAAATGTGCACGTCTTGTTTCCAACTCCATTATTAACATGAAACTGGCGACACATAAACACACAGCTCCGATCACAGCGTCCTCCATCTTTGTTGTTGTCGATGTTGTATTGAGCTGCGCGCAGAAATGACGCTGATATACTAACCGCTAATAGCTCCCCAGGGGGTCGTTTCTCTCAGCGAGTCCCCAGAACCGCTTGGTCCGAAAGCGCCTACTATTATTAATTACTTCATTATCCAGAGAGCAGAGATGTTGCAGAGGAAGCTGACCTTTGCCGTGTCTGCATGTCCGGTGGGAACCATTTCTAGGGCGGGCCACTGCTGTTTTATGTGATCCAGCATTTCCTGATAGCTCACCATCTTCTTGAAGTTCCACTTGTTTCCTGGGAGAAAGAGGAGGTATGGTCGAGTGTAACTGTATTACACGTGAAAGTAACCTTGTACTCAAGGAGTAACAAAACCCCTAGCCTGTGCCACTGATGTTTTAAAACATTCTCTGCGGTCAACTCTGACACCACAGTTTTAGTCATCATTTCCACTTTGTCACTTTTTTCTTTCCCATAACTTTTGGTTTGGCTGACATGTTATTGACTAATTGTCTATTGGCCAGAGTGTTTCGTAAGACTTTAAAGCCCCCCGTGAAACATAAGTCAGAGTGCTATTTGATTCTGTGTATTTATGTATTTCCGGTAAAAACACAAAGCTAGGGAGGGACTTGGATATTCGGATATCTCAGATATTGATAGGCGTTTACAGTAGCCAATAGCTCTGAATGTGGTGCCAGATTTGTGGCGCCTAGCAGCTCAACATTGAAAGCTATGACGTCAGTTGTGGAGCCGCCACCACCTTTGCCTACGCCTGCAGATTTTGCCGACGTATACTTGAAAAATGAGAATGAGGAAGAAGAGGCCTGGAGTGAGGCCATATGTTTGAGCCGACTGGCAGCCGGTCGGTAACTGGTAGGATTTATAGTCATGGGGGAGGGACATAAAAACTTGAGAAAGCATTTTCATTGGACGAAAAATGAGTTAACGCCCCCGAGTACAGGAGTCAAACATTTGAAACTGTTTTAAAGGAAGAGAAAAGACAGGGATTTTGATGTAAAAATACTAAAAAATGATAATATATTTGGCATATAACAGATAAATGAACATAACACAGGGACACAAGATTAACACTGGGAAATTTAATGACACTATAAACTGCCAATTCAACTGCAACATTCATTATACATATTAGTTGACTAGGTGGAAGGTTGAATCCCATGCTGTTACTAGCAGTACTCACCATCGAAGGGCATGTACTCGATGAAGCGCACCTCAATGGGCTTCTTCTCCGTCAGCGCTACAAAGTCCAGAATCTCATCCTCGTTGAGGCCTCGCATCACCACACAGTTGACCTGCAGGTTGTAGCACGTGCACACACATTTTCAGTATAATACTGACCAATGAAGGCCACCTTATGTTTTGTCTATGGTTTAAATTATGTCTGGCTTCAAGTAAGTTGCTTGGTGTCATTTATGTGTAAAAGTATAATTTCTCATTTGCGTTAAAGCCTCTGACAACCAGTCCAAAAATAACAAAAAGCATGTGATGTAAAAGTTAAGTTTCTTACTCTGCATATACCAAAATGTGAGTATGAATAAACGTTAATGAGTATTATAAATGTTGTTAAAAAAATGTTGTTTTGCTAATCAGCGCTTTGATCAGAACTGTGTGGGAGTGTCCGTGGCACGCTTGATTGACATCTACCTAGCAACGCCTCCTTCAAATAATCTTAAATCTTATTTGAAGGAGGTAATATTTTGTTGCATCTGATGTGAAGTGTCTGAAGTGACAACGGTTCACAATTGAAATATGATTGATTCCTATGACTTGTTTTAATGCTTATTAGATGCATAAACGGCCCTAAATGACATTGTGGCAGTTTAGCTCTGCCACAGTGGCTTTTCCTGGGGCCCTCCGACACAGGACACAGGTAGATGTTGTATTCATATGCTTTTATTGGAGGTGGCATGATGTTACAGCGAGCCGATGTTACAAGCTGCCATGACAGTAGTAGCTCCCTCCTTGAGTGTGTGTTGATGGCTGGTTTATCCTGGGTGCCATGATTGCTCTGCACCACAGGTGTGCAGCCCCACCCAGCCAGAGTCCAATCAGTCTGACTCAGGCCAGGTGTGGCTGTAAACCAGCCATCAACACACACTCAAGGAGGGAGCTACTACTGTCATGGCAGCTTGTAACATCGGCTCGCTGTAACATCATGCCACCTCCAATAAAAGCATATGAATACAACATCTACCTGTGTCCTGTGTCGGCGGGCCCCAGGAAAGGCCACTTATGTGGCGTGTGGTCAGGAGAACCCTGCCACAGACATACATTAAATTTTTTTAAAAACACAGATTTGCATCATCAGAGGCTTTAACGTCAAACTAGCCCACTTCAACATGGCTGAAGAGACAGCAGAACACAATTTGACTGTTTGATATAGCATGGACAAATGGTGTGCTTTGCCATACCTTGACAGGGTTGTAACCCATCTCTAGTGCCTTGTCAATGCCCTCCATCACCTTGTGGAAACCTGTGAAAGAAAGCATGGTGGTGGTGGTTGTGTGTTAAATTGTCTGACCTCACTTCAAAACGCTCAGAAAACTAAAGCACTTGATACAAACCTCCTTTAACACAGTATCACTGAAACAAGTGCACAACGATTACCACTCTGTGGACACCGATGACCATATCAGACAAAGTTATGCATACAATAGCATGTGTTTAACCTGGAGAGGAAGTCATCTTACGCAAACTAATTTAAAAGTACAAAAACAATGTACAAAACCAAACAAAACACTCCTAGGCACTGTGTTGCTATTGAACAAAATATGCTAAACAGTGGACTACTTACGTGTAGTCCACTGGCTTGTGGGTTTCTGTTTTTTTGTTATAGACTCAATAACTTTGATTTCGAACAGTCGAACTAGGTACTATGATCCCCATTAGACAAAGCAATGAGAGCAGTCAAAGCCATTTAACACAAGACTCACTGTCAAGATCAGCATTTCACTGTGTGTTTTTATCTAAAACAGCTAATACAGGTAGCAATGAAACCTCAATGACAACATTGCAAGTCGCTATTTGTAACATTTTTAATTAAACTGCCAAATTGAAACAATGCAGAATTAACAGAACTGTGAAAATGCATACTAGCAAAAATGTGCACTCGCATTAGGCAGCATCTGTCAATGTTTGCCTGACCTGAAAGCTGGCTCGGGGCCAAGTAGTGTGGCAGAACATTGCTGCAGTCTGTACCTTTCTCCCCCCGCTAAGCACTGCTCCCGTTTCCTCTCACTCTCCACCACTCTCATCTCAGGTCAGCTAAAAACCTGTTAGCTAAAAACCTTGGCACCCATAGCTCTGTTCACCTGGACTGCATCGCTATTCGCCTCAATGCTTTGTGAAGAGCACAGGGGATAGTGCAGTAAGCTGCAGTGGTTGATCCAGCAGCTCCATAGCAATGGGAACACATGCTTATACTAATATGGATTCTGATGTGGACCAACATTGACTACAGAAGAGCTGGATGAGATGTCTCTCCACGTTTTTCATGTCAATCCTTATGTTGAAGTGACCCCGAAATAGTTGAAGTCAGTATCCCCAGTGAAGAAACATTAATTCGCAAATTCTGTTGTTATATGCCAAAATTGGCAGGGTTCGCCCTCACCACACGCCACCTAAGTGGCTTTCCTTTGGGGCCCTCCGACACAGGACACGGGTAGATGGTAGTGCAAGATGTTTATTGGAGTTTCAGGCAGGTGGTATTCACCGAGCTGATGGTACAACTGCCATGGCTGTGGCTCCTCCTCCAGTGTGTGTGTTGATGGCTGGTTTATCCTGGGTGCCATGATTGCTCTGCACCACAGGTGTGCAGCCCCACCCAGCCCCCACCCCACCCAGTCCAATCAGTGTGACTCAGGCCAGGTGAGGCTGTAAACCAGCCATCAACACACACACTCCACATACACCCTCCACAATAGCAATTACAGATTTTTCATTGACTACATTTACTGATTTACAGAGATTTCATACCAAACCTCAGCCGTTTCTATCCGAGGTCCCATGCTTCAGAAATCCTTACTTTGAAATCCCCAACAGTAATTCTTCATATTTTTAGGGGTACAGTTGTTTCTTAGCATAGATTTTTAGTACCTTTGCGCCGGACGATGAACTCAAACTTGGCGGGGATCAGTGAGTCCAGGCTGATGTTGAGGAGGTCCAGGCCCGAGTCCTTTAGCTTGGGCAGCAGCCGGGCAAGATTCATGCCGTTTGTCGTCACGGCGATGGTCCTCAGGCCCTCCAACTTCCTCAACTCAGCTAAAGGGTGGAGCAAAAAGACGACGCATAACCGTCAATGATGCAAAACTGAAAAGAGAGAGATGTTGCACCGGACTTTCTATATTCTATATAATTTTTTTTGTATATATAGATACGATTTATTTTTTTTGTAAAAAATAAATTGTTCAGGTGCTCATCTCATTTGATTTAAATAAATTGACAAAAGGCAAAACATTGATTGATGGTGGTACACCTAATTTAAAAATTGATCAATAGCTTATAAAGTATATAAAATACTTTTTATAGTACCTTTTACGGCCTCAATACTGTGATACAGGCAACGCTGTGTTTTTCCACACATACCAGCAGTATTAACATGAGCCTGGCATATTTTTACAATCAGATGGTTAAAAATTCACAGCACTACTCGAGTAGTTAGTAATGCAGTTTCCTAACCAGGGTTTTTGAACGCTCTTCATTGTTCTTCACTGTACTTCATGTTGAGTTAGAATAGCGATCTGGTGACGCACCATGGCAACTAAAGACAATTAAACTCGCAGATCTGAAACAGAGAAGACAATGCACCACAACCTTGGTTTCCACTTGGGCAATACTAAAAACCTCTGGGGGGGGGGGGGGGGGGGGGGGGTTATGGATGCTCAAGGCAAAGGCCAGTCAGGTGACGAGGTGTGATTTATCTTCATTCACACACGTAGAGTTTCTTCACATGACTGATTGCGTCCCGAATCCACATGAATCTCTCCTGCTGGAACATTAGCGGTTGTGTCGCGCTAATTTCGCATATTTCGCCATGGCATGACTCAGCTTGCTGATTATGGAAGAGATGGATTCATGATAATGGGATGATTTTAACAGTTTGAAAGTTCACACATCACAGGACCTGGCTGACAGCTACGGCGTAGCGAATCCAATCTGCCCCACTAACCTCCACCCAGTACCACATAAGGTCACTCACAAGAGCTTATGCACAAAGAAAGCCATAATCTTCGGCTCCACTGACACCAGACACCAGTTGCGCCAAAGCAATGTGGGGTCACAGGATTTCCTACCCAGCTGAAGGAGTTTGACAGTGAACGTAAAACATGTCACAGATCTTCATACCAGGCACCTTCTCAAACATTCCCTGTTTAAGACTAGCATCAGCCAGATACCCTTGTGTAACACTGCCATTGGATCCCTGACGCAAACGGCCACAGAGACGCCCTCTCCTCGTCCTTCTCCGCCTACAGCACAGAAGCCTCACCGATGATATCCAGCACGTCGGGCCGGATGAGCGGCTCTCCGCCAGTCAGCCGGATCTTGTCCACCCCTTCATGGACAAAAAGGCGGGCCAGGCTCAGCACCTCCGAGGTGGTCAGGAGCTGTGCCCGCGGCGTCAGCTTCACCCCTTCCTCCGGCATGCAGTACTGACCTGAGAGTCAACAACCGCTGTTAGATACTGTATGTGCCAACGATCAACTTTAAGTAGTAAACACAGAGGAGAGTCCAATGTATGTGTATGTGTGTGTGTGTGTGTGTGTGTGTGTGTGTGTGTGTGTGTGTGTGTGTGTGTGTGTGTGTGTGTGTGTGTGTGTGTCCGTGTGTGTATTCGGAACGGGCCAAACAAACCTCACACTTCTGACACTGCGCTTCCTTGGGTCCACAACAATACACCCGCCAAGTAAACAATTGTCGACAAAATCGAAGAACAGACATACAGAGTATCCTCCATTTAGAGTTGGATATCAATTAAATGGACACTGTAATAACTACTGCATGATAGGTGTGACTCACAGCGCAGGTTGCATTTCTCTGTGAGGGAGATGCGAAGGTAGCTGTGTCTGCGTCCAAAGCTGTCAGTCAGGAATGCAGAAAATGGTAAGGTGTCGCCCTTTAAAACCGGTCTGCGCGTCATTGAGGGTGCTGCTAGCTGCTGGAAACGGCAAGGATAGGGTTAAATTACTTAAGGATTGCACCAGCCAGGTCAAGTTCATCAAAATTGTGTTGATCATTGTGTTATAATTGAGGGAGGGGTGGCAGGAGCTTTATTCACAAAGACTGCTCAAATGGCTCAATTTGATAGGAACAGTGACTAAAGTTCTCCCCCTCCTAAAAGCCAAGTCATGTGATACACTCCTAGAATGATGAAGATTCTCAAATAACCATTGTTAGTTAAATGAAACACAATTCAAACCCCAAAAAAATTAATGAGCATGTAACAAGAGTTTTGTATTTCATAACTGTGCATGTGCAATAGCGATCTTTGTCCCTAAATGTTATATCATATGAAAGGTGAGACTCTGCTGATTACAACTCTCCAAACCATATCACTCCAAGACCAAAACTCGCCATCAAGAACAAACTTCACTTTTTCTAGATACAATCACAAATTATCTTTGTTGTTTTTGTCATCAAAGTTGTGTTTGGTTGCTTAATACCACCAAAAAAAAACAATCCAGTGTCTTGGCACCATGTTGAAACTTCCCATTCATGTTTACAATCATGTATAGTAGTTAAGAAACAGAAAATAGGTCCATTGCCTTAAATCAGAACGGTTTTTATCGCCATCTGGTGGCCGTATGGTGCAATTGCGATGGCTTGGCTTGGTGTCATTTAATTTTATTCGCCTTGAACTTTCAAACGAGGGGTCAAATGTCAGAATTGAACAATGGGTTCTCGAGTTTGTATTGTCATTTTTGCATTGGATGTATTGTTTTTACTTGGAGACTCCACCTAAACCTGTCTACTAAAACCTCCATCTTTGCTCTACTTCACTTTATTGGCATCAAATCCTGACCCAGGCCCTCATCAGATGCTGTGCTGTGGCCCTATAGTGATATAGGACTGCTAACTGATAATGCTAGGTGATATTCACTCTAAAACAATTATTTATTTCAGACGGAAATTAAATCTTCAATTTATTCTGTGTTGTAGCTTTATTCACTCTGTAGCATCCACATTGATTTATTTCACCTTCACAACAACCTCACAGGTGTCATCTTTCTTTTGGTACCAAGATGAACTTACACACCCTTGTAGTTGTGGAGATATAGTCTGTTCAGTTATAGGCCTCGTGATGAAGAGGTTAAGCCTGTTACCATTTTGACTGACCAGAGTCACTCAAATGAATGACGGCAAACTGAACGGAAATTAACATTGGAATGATAGCCAAGTTGCAGTGTGTGTGTGTGTGTGTGTGTGTGTGTGTGTGTGTGTGTGTGTGTGTGTGTGTGTGTGTGTGTGTGTGAGTGAGTGAGTGAGAGAGAGAGAGAAAAAGTGACTAAGCTAAGACCCTACACACTTTCTTCATCAGTTTCATCTCAGTTCTTTTCTTCTTCTTTACTTTTTAGGGGTATTTACTCTTCTTCAGTAACACAGATATCGTGCGGTGGGTCGTAGATGAATTGTCTCGCGATGTATCGAGCATCGCAGAATCGCGATGCCATCGTTATCGTGCGTTGCCCTGCGAGTCCCACCCCCAAGGGAGGAACGAACTAAAAAAAAAAAGGTCAGGAGCACTTTATGGGTCAGCAAATATTTCGCAATCATTGCCCCTGTTTTTGCACATGGTCTCTCTCTCTCTCTCTCTCCTCTCTCTCTCTCCCCCCTCTCTCCCCCCTCTCTCTCTCTCTCTCTCCCCTCTCTCTCTCTCCTCTCTCTCTCTCTCGTGTGTGTCGTTGTGTCCAACACGTCTTGGACCGACGCCATAGCGGTGAAAACGCGTGGCGGAACTTACGTGTCCCGCAGTGTTTCTCCGCACCGCGTCCCACTTCGGAGTCGAAAGTTCAAGTGCGTTTTCTTCCCGCGTCGCGCCGGAGGAGAAGCGGCGGCGGCTCCACGCGCACCTCCCGCCGCCCATCAACAACATCACGCGGCGGCACATGCGACCCGCAGCAGAAGCCATGTTTTCACGAATGTGAAAGTTCATGTGGACGACTAGTGAGCGACATGAGGGAGGGAGGGTGTCAATATGTAACAGTCCGCTGTCAACACTGCTCCGCTGACCCGGGAGGAAGGGGGAGGCAACCTGCGCAGAACACAGTGTTGACCGGGAACGCCCTAACCTCGCGAGACCGGGGTGGTCTCGCGAGGTTAGGGCGTTCCCGTCACGCGGCAGTTGGACCTGAGTTCATCCAAGTGCTGCTGTGCTTAATAAGTAGTATACATTTTTTAGGTGCTTTTACTTTACTGGAGTATTTCCTATTCTATCTCTATCGTATACTTCTATGTTGTACTTTTGTTTTTTACTCCACTACATTATCTGACGGCTTTAGTTACTAGTTGCCCCCCCCCCCACCCAGCATGTAATGCACGACGTGGGGGGTTAATGAGGACTTTTTAATGAGTACTTTTAAGCACATTTTGATGCCAATACTTTTGCACTTTTACTTGAGTGACATTTTCAATGCGGGTACTGGCTTGTCTCGCAGAGAGAGAGAATAGAGGGAGAGAGAGACAGATAGACAGGTAGAGACAGAGACAGATTAGAACAGCATCGTTCAGATTCCTTAAACCCATCTGTCCAGTTGTAGAGTGACACCGGGTGCGGTCATCGACATCGGACGTAGGCTATTATTCATATTGCGTCCTGTTATTTCCATTGGCATTTTACTGACTTTTTTTTGTTTTACTCCCACAGCAATACGGGACAAATGCGTCCCTTTTCAGCTCAATACGGGACGGGTGCTTTTGTTTCTAAATACGGGACGATTCCGTTTTTCAAGGGACGGTTGGCAACCAGACGTATCGTGTTGTGTTATCCAGAGCTGCTCTCCGCATGACCTCCACACTACCGGGTCACCGCGTGGGAACCAAACCGGTCTGAGCGTGAAACACGTGACCGCCTCTGGTCTGATCAGGTCCATAACAGACTGTTAAAACTGTTTTATTATGTGGGGCGCAGTAAGGTTTACCAAGAGCCCAACATTGAAGAGATATGTTGACATTTATTGCGAATGAACACTGACGGCAGTGTGTCCAGGAGATGGCGCGATCAGCCTCTTTTTTCTCCAATAGCACCATCCATGCAGATTGTGTTAATCTATAGTCTAGATACTGTTCAGGTTAACAAATGCACAACATATCCCTCCACAAAGCCTGCATAGTGACCCCTTTATCATTATCCAAACGAAACGTCCTAAAGGATGGCTGAATGTATTATTTTGTTATTAATTATTATTTTATTATTATTTGATTCAACTAACTTTGATTGCAAGCTCGTTAAGTTTAGGTTGATTGTGAAATATATTCTCTGGTTTACAAAATGTTCATGTAGGGCGTGGTATTGGTTTTTAAAGTGGACATTTCCAACATGCCAAGCATCATTTAAAGTGGTCAACCCAACATCTTTTTAGCCATAGGACAGTATGGCCAATCGCTTATCTACTCAACACCCAAATCTACTCAACACTCAAATCTACTCAACACTCAAACCTCTTAGCACTTCAACTTAAATTCAGCACCATGGACAGTTGTCAAGACCTGCCACTGAAATTGAAAGGTTCCCATTCAAGCGATTATCTTCTTACACCCATAAGACCTATTTTATACCCAGGACAATGTTATAGGATGAATACGTTTGTGATTCCCTCATGTAGGCCGTTGAATTGTAAAATGTATCGGCTATTGCTGATGTTTATTTTAATATTTGTTACTACTAGTAAGTGTGGTCGAAAATATCTGACTTAACAGTCGAATTGACAGGGTTTGGTCTATAGATCAAGTTTTTGGCGTTGGGTGGTTGGAGGAGAAGGTCAAGGCTGGCTGAGAATCACAAGATAACTATATGTTAAGATAACGATATGTTACTTTAAAATACATTCACCTATAAGGCAGCAGAGCAGCATTTCCACGGCAAATAAAACAAAGTCCCACTAATGGGACAAAGTCCCATTAGTCCACTTGAACAGTTGCATAGCCGGCGGTAATTATCTTGTCATGACACACCAATGAAACAGACAAACAGGGGTATTTAAAGGCAGCGCCTATCTTGAAAAGAATACCTCGAATGATAGGTTGCTCCCTGCTATTCTCCAGTATAGGGTTGGTTTCTTTTTCGAAACTACGTGGGTGTGATTTGTCTACTGCAAAAGAGTCGCAAAACATTTTACCGCATGGCCAAAAATCAGATAGCAAGTCATGTCTGCCCAGACAAATCCGCATCCTTCATTGATTATGCAGTGTTGACATACCTTTGATGTGTGCTGCATGATCCTGCTTTTCATGCAACAGTGAAAAGGGGAAGTCTTTTAAAATCGATTCTATTTCCTCCACATAAGTATCATATTGTTGTCTTTTTTTCTGGGTAAAAATTACACATATTACTTTTTTTCTGCCAAGCTGAACAGATGAAGGACAAATGGCAAATTAAATGTGAATAATTGTCCATATGTGGTTTATCACATCAAAATATATGTACTTGGTGTCTATGCCTTCTTCAGTCAATGTGTGGGAGAAAAATGTACTCTTACACTTAATTATAATATGTAATTATTATCTTGCCATTATGCTATATGAATCTAATAAATGTGGAGAAATACAGAGAATCACAGATGGGAAACTCTTATATAAATAAACCTTAGATGTTTAGTGCCCCCAATATAGTTAGATTCTCAGGGTTGTCCTGAGGGGAACAGAACAGAGTCACTGGTCAGGGTGACCAAATCACCTAAACACTCCTGTAACCATCCTGCCGACACTGGGATGAACCTTGTTCATTATGTTGACCATGCGGCCCCCTGCATTTGATAATTACACAGCAAGAGAATCACACGTCTCCCAGTCAGAGGGGGGGGGGGGTCAACTAAGGGACTGTACGATATTTAGCGGGGGGGGAGGGCCGGTCGCCAGACGATCGGGTTAAAATTGTTCTGCCTGGCCCTCCCCCCTGGTAATTTTTTTTTTCCGGGGCCCTCCCCCCCAGCTCAAAAAAATTCTCCTAGGCCCTCCCCGCTACGTGAATCAAATAAAATTGGCCGGAAAATGACGTTTACAAGGTTAGAACGGCCACATAAGCACACACACACACACGGGTACACACGCAGCAAGAGCAGGGGTTTATGCCACGCTGTGCCTTGAACTTGGCTGATGACATTGTACCTTATAGGCTATTATAAGACAAAACACAAACTACTGTGACTAAGAGCGACTAATGATCACCCTGCGATTCTTGGTCTATGTGGTCAGTGGCGTCAGTTTGGTTTTAGAAGTGGTGGGGACAATAACCATAAGCTTGAGTGTGGTTTGAAAAGTGCTGGGGACCCTTATGTAAGCTATTCATCCATTCAACGCTGCATTACAATATGCTCTACATTCGGCGCGATTGTCAACGGGGGGGGGGGGGGGGGGGGGGGGGGGGCGCGATTGTCAACGGGAGCACCGGACCCGCCAGCCGCGGACCCAGCACCGGACCCGCGGACCCGGCCGCGGACTCAGCCGCAGACCCGAGTCCACACACAGCCCGTGTGCATGCTGTGAGGATGTCATCGTGCGCGCCTATCGCATGATTTAGACTTGACGGTTTCGGCAGACAACCCGTTCTCATCCCAACTCGTAATATAGGCCTACCGACGATTTGTCACGCCCGGGGGTGGGGGGGGGGGGGGGGGGGGGGGGGGTGTTCGTGATTGTCAACGGGAGGGGGGGGGGACCGCGGACTGATGACGGGGTTGCGCGATCGTAACCACTGACGGCGGGGGGGGGGAATAAAAAAAATAAAAAAGGTGCCGGATCCACCGTTGGAGGTGCCGGAACATATTCCGGCGTGTTCCGGCCCAAATTAAGCCCTGGATACTGACGCCAAATGTACCCTCCCGCGTCTGTGTGAAACGATCTGGGGTCTCATAAACCCGTTCGCGGTGGTATGAGACGAGCAGAGTCTACAGCGTCCGCTCGCAGAGCAGAGTCTACAGCGTCCGCAGTCTACTGTGAAACAATTCACTCCAAAAAGGGTTATGGTTATGGTAAAGGAGACGTTCACTTCCTTACAGGCTATCCTATCTTTCATTTAAACATCGAACTCGGCATGAGTCATGACGATTGCCCCCCCATAAAATAATTTTCCTCGGCCCTCCCCCCAGGCCAAAAATATTCTCCTGGGCCCTCCCCTAAGGCTTAAAAAAATTATCCTAGGCCCTCCCCCCCTGACGACCGGCCCTCCCCCCCCGGTAAATATCGTACAGTCCCTAATAACCCTGTGATTGTCGTAAAAGTAGACCTGGGAAGAGTCACTTACAGTCACACAATCTAGTCTCTTTGTCTCTATTCTACTTACTTATGTTTAATTAGTTAACGTTACCTTCAAAGTTTAATCATTGCGTACTCTGAGTGGATTCTACAATCGTAAATTGTGGTATTGTAGTCAATTGGTTGAATGAATATTTCTTGGGTAGACGCAGGGTGCGATTTGCCGGTGGGGATGGTGGGGACTTTCCCCCCCTCTGGTTTACACGTCCTACCCTCTGCTGAATTATTTTTATCCTCGGTGGGGACAAAATGTATCCCCCCCCACCCATTTTCACCATTACATCGTAATTATTAACAACCAAAATACAAAGGGTCTGTGTTCATTTTGATTGTTCTGTGATTTTGATCTACCGGGAGCGAGTCAGAGGCGTCCCGCTCGTAGAAAGCATTTTATTTTGAAAACCAACCGGATTTTCTTTCGTTTCACATGTCCAACTTCCTGTCTGCGTCATCCGCGCCAAAACAAAAGCTTAAATCAAATGGAGAAAAAATGAAAAGAATCCAGAGCAGCATATCGTCAGATTTTACAGGACCACAACAAACAACTTTTTTTTTTTTTTGGCAAATTTAAAAACAATATTTTGAGAAAATATTTCTGCAAATGCAGTTAAGTTCACATTCAAAATAGGCCTACTGCCTACGTTATGTAGCCTAAGTGTAAGGTTTATCTACACAAGAATCAACAGTTTTCATGTTTTCACACTGTTGTGTGGTAATTTCCTGAATAAAATGTTTCTCAAAATTATCCCCCCCTCTGGTTTTTTCATAAATCGCACCCTGGGTAGACGTGATTTTCATTGTGCTCATACAGGTTGCCACGCATCTTTATGTTGACTCATATTTGGTACAGGTACATTTGTTTTCTTTGATTTGTTACTTTACTCAAGATTGGTATTTGTTTATGTAAACTACCTCAAGTCAGTGATTTAGTTTGTAGTTAATTTTATCTCACAAGTACATGTGCTGCAGATGTGTAATGGTATGTCAGCTGGTGTGGAGCTGTGAAAGGGCCACAGGGGAGGAGCCTAATCTTTAGGTTCAAATAAGTAAACAATGTATAGGTTGTTGTGATTGGGTCATTAATGCATAGAGGAGGAAACCACAAAGGGAGCCAATATAACCTGAAGTCTGAGTCAAGGATATCAGTTCTTTGTCAAACCAACTCGGCTATATTTGTGCTTGCTCTCGATTACAAATAAAGTCTTTACCTTTCATGCTTCAGATCCCCGAACTCTCTTATTTTGTCAAGTTAAGTGTTCAGTGTTGTACAAAGTTTTTTCCACAACAAATGCTAAGCCACAATCCCAAACCCTATACTTCCAGCGGCGGGAGTCCGCAGGAGCAATGCAGCGGACGGTGGTGCTGGTCCTCCTTCTGGAGGACACCATGACGACAGGACCCCAAACCCTGGGAAACCAGGGAGGGTTCTGTCCGATCACAGCACCCCTTCCAATGCACTCATGCGCTGTCGGCGACCATTTGTAATGGGAACCTTCAACGCATGTACAGTGAGAGAAGAAGCTAGATTGATGGAGCTAGCACACTGTGCTGAGGAGCGGGGAGTGGAGATCCTGGGAGTCCAGGAACACAGAAGAGTGCACACTGATGACCAGATCGTTTACCACAAAGTAGAGAGATGCACGTTCATCACCTCGTCTGCGTGGCGAAACGAGGCCCAGGCTGCAACAGGTGGCGTGGGGCTAATGCTGGGCTCTCGGCGCGTAAGGCTCTCTGTCGGGTTTGCCACCACACCGACAGGATCCTTATCGCAGAGTTCTCAGGCAACCCGGTAACAACAGTCATAGTCGTGTACTCACCCACCAACGTGGCCCCAACTGAGGAGGCGGAGAAGTTCTTCGAGGACCTGGCAACAGCCGTACGAGGTGTTCCAGCACACAACTTCCTGGCAATCCTGGGGGACTTCAACGCAAGGCTCGGACCAGAGGACACACCCTTCCCATACCACGACTCTACCAACCGCAATGGTGCATACCTCGCGGCCCTTCTCACGGAGCACGAACTACTGGCAGCGAACACCTTGTTCCAGAAAAGGCAAGGCAAGAGATGGACCTTCCAGGATCGAGCCACACGTATGGTGCGCCAACTGGACTATATACTTGTGAGGAGAAAGTGGAGGAACTCCATCCTTAATGCCGAACCATACAGTTCGTTCAGCTCGGTGGGTTCGGACCACCGTGTGGTGTCCATGAGGGTGCGACTGAGCCTCAGGGTCCCCAAGCCTAATCCCAAGATCCGGCACGATTGGAAGGCATTCGCAAACGATCCTGGCCTTCAAACCAGGTACACTGTGGAAGTCAGGAATCGTTTCCAGCAGCTGGACAAGGGAGCGGAGCCCAGCAGCGAATATATGAGATTTGTTGCTGCGAACGAGGAGGCAACCAGGATGTGTGTGCCCGTGTTGGACAGAGCCAGAACCTCCCAGAGGTCCAAACATCCGGAGGTCGTAGCGGCACGAGGAAGTGTGGAGGAAGCACGCCTCAACTTTGAGCGTGAACCAACCCAGCAGAGACGTGGGGAACTGGGAGAAGCCAAGCAGCTTCTGTTCTGTACCTACGACAACATCAAGGGGGAGGAACTGATGGAGAAGGTGCGAAGGGTGCAGGTTGCGCAAGGCGAAAAACAGTATGGGGAAGCCTGGAGGGTCATCAACGAAATGACTGGGCGGAAAAGGACAAAGGAGGGACAGGTTGAAGGTCACAGCCCTGAGGAGAGGATGGCAACCTGGTTCAACCACTTCCGAAGCCTTCTGGGCTCAACAGCAGATGGGGCTGAGGAGGAAATCCCACCAGTCCTCCAGAACCTAGACATCAACGATGGTCCATTCACTGCCACTGAGCTAGCCCGGGCGAAAGCCACAGTGAGAGCTGGAAAAAGTTCTGGGCCAGACGGCATACCCCCTGTGGTTTTAAAGAACTGTGACCTCGATGACATCATGCTGGAGTTTTCCAACCTAGCGCTACTGCAAAACAAACTACCTGAAGCATGGTCTCTCTCCAACATCATCCCAGTGCCTAAATCAGGAGACCTCTCAAAGCCAGACAACTACCGGGGCATCAGCCTGACATGTATCACAGCAAAGATATACAACCGCATGATACTAAACAGGATCAGGAGCGCCATCGACCCTCACCTGAGGGTGAACCAAAATGGCTTTCGCGAAGGGAGAACCACCACAGACCAGATCCTGGCACTAAGGAGAATGATCGAGGAGGTGAAGAAGGATAACCTGACAGCTGTACTGTGCTTTATCGACTTCAAAAAGGCATTTGACTCGATCCACAGAGGCACGATGGTGAAGATCCTTAAGGCCTACGGTGTTCCTCCCAACCTACTCCGGGCTATTGAGACCATGCACGCAGGAACAAGGTCCAAGGTGGTTACCCCAGATGGCAACACTGAGGAGTTTGATATCCTGGCTGGAGTAATGCAAGGGGACACACTAGCCCCCTTCCTCTTCATCTTAGTCCTGGATTACGCGCTCAGTAAAGCCATTAGTGGGCGGGAGCAGGACCTCGGCTTCACCCTAACCCCAAGGAGGTCAAAGCGACACCCTGCAGTTGTCCTGACAGACCTGGACTACGCGGATGACATCAGCCTGCTCTCCAACAACGTGGAGCAAGCACAGGAACTCCTGAATAGAGTGGAGCTAGAGTGCGCCAAGGTTGGCCTTAGGCTAAACGCCAAGAAAACAGAGGTCATCACCTACAACATCTCACCGGAGCATCAACCGCTGACAACAACTGGTGGCGTTGTGCTGAAGGAAGTCGAGGACTTCAAGTATCTGGGCTCATGGGTTAACTCAACCGAGCAGGACCTAAAGGTGAGGAAGGCACTCGCATGGAGGGCCCTGAACGGCATGACCTGTGTGTGGAACTCCAACCTCCCCCCGTCAAATCAAGCTCAGCTTTTTCTTTGCAACGGTAGAGTCTGTTCTCCTCTACGGCAGCGAATGCTGGTCCCTGAAGCCAATCTTGCAGAAGTCTCTAGACGGGTGCTACACCAGAATGCTGCGTGCAGTACTAAACATCAGCAAGAGTACACATGTTACTAACAGTAACCTGTATGAAGGATTACCAAGGGTTAGCGAGAAAGTAGCTTCCAGGAGAATGAGACTGGCGGGACACTGCCAAAGACACCAAGAGCTGCCAGCCAGCAAACTGGTACTATGGGAACCAAACCATGGGCATCGGTCTCGAGGACGTCCTACTCTAACCTACGTGGATGTACTCAAGAAGGATGCAGGAGCGCAAAGTACCATTGAACTGGCCAGATGTATGGAAAACCGGGATGACTGGAAGCAAAGATGGAGGGCTCGTTTGAGGACGACCTAGAGAGACAATGCCAGTACCTGGTCTTTGGAAAGCTTTGGGGTTATTGATTTCTGCCTTGAAGCATGCTGCCAGTCAGGGTCACCTTGCACACTTATTATGACTCTTCAATAAAGTCGTCTCTGTGGATTAGGCCTCAAGACAACACTCGTTCTTGACAGTCGACATTCTGCTTTTTATTAATGTTTTTTATGCTGCTGTTACACAACAGCCCTAATGTGGACTTCATTGAGATGTTGCCATCTCTGTCTGAGCCAGGATCAGAAAGCTTTACGCTCATATACTTTTGAGGCCATCAACATTTTGGGACTTTGTCAAGTCAAAAACGGTTGAATGCGTACTGTATTCGTACTACATTGCGAAGCTTGTTAACCTCAACCTTTTCTGCTGGAAATTGTCCCAATATAACATGAAGAGAGTAAGAGCTTTAATTTGAATGTAATTCTCTGTGAGAATGTCTGTCCAGATTTTTTAGATTTGTTTAGACCGATCAAGTCATCTCATACCTGACTGGTTCTTGCCTGTCAATCACGTAGGTGTGTGATTGCCAGGGAGGGAGGGAGCAGGGAGGGAGCAGAGAGGGAGGGGAGGTGTGTTCACCTTTAAATGGGTCACTTTATGGATCTTTAGATGATAGCTAAGGGCTAAGATTATAGTAGCTTAGCGAAGGCTCAGAAAAAGACTTCATACGATCCTTCACCTTGGGTGTAGAATTACCTAACCGCCCCTCCCCCCTCCACTGTGCAGTTGTTTGGCATCCTGTGTAATTGTGCATCCGCCTTCGTCCTTTGTTGACTTCTCGTGTGATACCTTGGGGACTTGCAGCACATGCGCACTGGGCTTCTCTGAAGCTAATCCTTGCGCCATTATCAATTGTTCCGCCAGAGGATGGATGTTTATGGGTCACGAGAGGCTGCAGTGGAGGACAAAGAAGACACGTCGAAGGAACACACGTGGAGAGATGCAACTTAACAGTGGAAACTTTTGTGGTTTGTTACGAAGCAGTTTTTTGATATGCCTGCGGTGGATCAATCGCACATTGACGCGTGATTGCACTGCATTGACCCCATCGGCTGTCGATGGTATGATGAATTTCCCATAGAGGTCAATGGGATTATATCAATGAGGCACTTTATCCAATTGAAATCCAGGATTTCAATTGGGAAGTCAGCTGTTATTTCACAAAAAGTTAAATTGCCAATAGTTTCCCCTTGGTATGATGTAGGCCGCCTCACTGTCCGATTTCTCGACCAACAGAGAATGATTTAGGACAAATGACAGAACAAATGCTAAACTTTACATTGTTGGGTTTAAGTTACGATGATGGGGACAATGCATATCATCATTATTAATATAATAATAAAGAAGTAGTAGGCCTAGTCTATTTATAGATATCTATACCCCAGTGTCCGTAAGGGGCTGTGCAAAATATAATATATACAAGTGTCCACAGAGCGAGAAGACAAATCTATAATTTAGGCCTAATTAAAACCACAGTTGAAACATAACATTGTGGAATGAATGCTAATGAATGACTATGTAAATAGAAATAGGTCTGATGACATCTATGCTAAATAAAGAGTAAATATTTGCAGATTACTGTAAACTTGTCAGCAGTTTCAGCAGCAGAAGTTTAGTTCTGTGTGCCATGTAGCGATTCTGTGAAAAATGGTTGGATTTCTGCACCTAGTTTGGTATATAATTCAACGTATTCCCCATCGCGTCACTGTCCATTGCTATTATTAACCACTGCAGAGCAGAGCTAGTACTGCTAGATTAATAAAAAGGGCAGTGAGTGTATGAATAATTTAGGTGTGTCCTCTTCATTCACCTAACCACTTAACCCCATCATATCTTACACACTCCTTTCAGGAATTTGACTTTTTATTTTCAAGGAATAATGTATTGATGGTTCTAATAATCTGTCAAACATGCCTTACATATGTCGCCCTAAACAGAAAATGTGTTGTAATAGCCCTGAGTTTAGAAAAATCTATTTTGTGATACACATTTTACAAAACATGGTTGTCTTTGTCTAGGTAAACATTGAGACCGTAACAGCAGAACTCTATATTTTTTTGGAATAGGAGTTGGCAGTGTAAAACATTTTATGTGCTTTGGCAAACAGGGAAATTCACAATGCACAGCAAAAAAAAATGCAGCCAAACCTCAGCTGATATCTGCATTCCACAAGCCTTGAATGTGGAATGTGGAAAAGATGATGGCTTATAATGCCATGACTAAAATAGGGTTTTTGGCCTTGCACAAGTAGTAAGATGTATTAGTAATGATGGAAAATGTATCCCAGAGGGCATGAACCAAAACAGCCTCCGGGCCCAACTTTGATCTCACTTCTGTGAATAGATAACTGAATTCTTCCCCGCTGAGAGAAGGGCAAAGCCGCATCCCACAATCAATTTTGGATGTGTTTATCGTAGTCGTAGGGTGTGCACATCACTGCTGGATATTTGCAAATTGGATGTTGAACCTTAAGCAAAAAAACAACAACTTCTAATCACAATGCAGAGTACTCCCCCTGCAGCACTGTGGAGAGAGACATTTTTGTCCCAATCATGTGACGCCGGTTAGTGTCCTCAAAGACACTGCAGACCCTTGACTGAATGTTGCTTAACATTCATTTTTCATGCGCAGTGAGTGGTTTGTTATGGTTAAGTTAAGGACGATGTAGTGGCCTGTCTGTCTGTCTGTCTGTCTGTGGTCCATGTTCTTTTAAAGCACTAACACTCGTTCTCAGGCCTTGTGCTCATCCAAACAAGTCATCCAAATACTTTATGTGTTCCTAAAGTGACTCAACTCAGCGGGTAACATTTAGGAAGCACAAAACAATTATTGAGTGAAAGCTGAAAGCCCCCCCCCC
>JAOPHQ010004029.1:0-117250 GCA_030340625.1 Merluccius polli
GCTCGCTGGAGGAGCGCAGGGAGACCAGCTTTGAGGAGACACAAGTGACGAGCATTAGTGACTTAGTGGTGCTAACGCTAAAGTTTTCAAGGTCCAATTTGCACTGAACTGGTTGGGGCTTAATGCATAATACATATTTTTGCAGAATTATTCAGTTTTTATTTTTTTATCTCTTTTTAATTCTACTACTGCCTGTATTTTCCCTTTTGAATTCGTAAACTCGCCATTAAAGGTTGCTAAGGGCAACGGTTACTCTGGAGCTCTGGGTCATTATGTAAGGGATAATGTACAGCAAGCCTGTCATTTAGGGATGCACGATAACTTTTTTTTCAAACCGATACCGATAACTTTCAGCTCCTAAAGGCCGATACCGATACCTGATAAAACACACACATACATATATATATGATCTAGGGGTGACCCCGAACAGTCGACTATTCGACGATTCGATCTAAGGAGCATGATTCGACTGCCAATCTCATAGTCAAATCGTCGGCAAAACACAGCATCATTCCATTCGGGCTATAGGCGGTGCTGAATGTCTGATTTTACATATAGTTTCTTTCTCCCAATTAATCATGGTATATAGCCTATTTTTGTATAAATATCAAGTGCAAAACAGACTGCTGCCGCCCCTAGCACACATAGGAAGCGTCACGCTGCGGCGTGTCAACAGGAATATAGTCGTCTCCGGAGCAGAACAAAAAAAAAAAGAAAAGAAAAAAGCGCCTTTTCGGCGGCACTTGACGCATGACGACACTGTGAAATAGGACAGTGGCGTGAAATGTCGCGGGGCGGCGCGTCGAAGCACGCCGGCGTGCACCAGCCGCCACCGGTGTGGGGGTGTACATAGAAAATAATCGGGGCGGCTGTTTTGACGCGCGCCGTTCGGCGGCCTCAAAATTGTAATCGAAATTGTTTAATTGAGTGTTTCAGCTCTTTAGTCTGGTGTGGAAAAAATGGAAGCCAATGTCGCAAATGAGAATATGGATCAATGAGCAAAAAAAAAAGAAAAAAACATGATTCAACGATCAGTCGACTATAGGCAAGACTTGACGAATCAGATTCGATTATGTAAATTCTTAGTCGGGGACACCCTTAATATGATCATGACATTAATACTATGAACAAACCCAAAAACACTTTTGACTCTTTAAATGGAGATATATATTTTTTCCAATGAAAAACTATTGGCAAGCCTCTCAAAAAAAATAAAAATAAAAAAATGGCTAAGAAATCAATAATTTGTACTCAAAATGATTTAAAAATCAACTATTTATTCATAGCAGCGGCCTGCTATACAGAAATAACACCGTAAAATGCTGTAATTGACCAATCAGAATCGAGTATTCAACAAAGCTGTATGATAAAATATTGTATTGCCATGCATCAGTTTGGCCATAAAATGCATATCCGATGTACGAGAAGTTGCATCTCCTACCTCTCTCTTTAGCCCGTCTCGGCAGCGCTCCAGGCGCCCTGCCTCCCGCTCCGCCTCCTCGCATCGTCCTGCCTTCTCCCTCAGACAGCCCACCTCCTCACCGGCCAACTTCAGCTGGCTCTCTAGGCTGGCCAAACGGCTGCCCGCGTCAGTCACGCCCTGGTGCAGCTGGCGGTTCTCCGCTTCCACCTCGCGGACGCGTGCCTCGCTATTGGCCTGCGCCCGCTCCCGCAGTGAGGTCACTGCCTCGGACAGGTGCTGCCGCTCACACTCCAGCTCTGAAATCTGATTGGAGGGGTAGAATGAGCAGGGAGCTTCAACTTGAGTTGAACCTACAGTGTTTTAAAGAGTTGATAGATTTTTTTTCTCCATCATTCAAATGTGTTACTACTACTCAAATTGCTACTTCTCATTTTGTGTATATTGATACATTTTCTGTATGTATTTGTTGTAGTTTTTACATTTCTACTTCTGTCCTGTACATCCAGCTGTAACATCCGACCTTCCTGTCCGGGATCAATAAATTAATAATAAAGTACTATCTTATCTTATCATATAGCTAGGTTGTAATGCAGTATTATAATACAATATATATGCGTATCGAAACCGAAATCATGATCCTGTCTCGCGGTGTGAGAAGGCAGAATCACGACACACCCTTTCCAACTCCCAGTTATTCTTCCAGTCCAGATCCAGCCACATGATATGAGCTGTTAGTGCTACTTTTCAAATTACTATTATTTTTATTTGACATTAATATTTTAAAATACTTAGGCTAGGGGTGTCAAATTATCACGTTAATTGCGATCAATTAATTACAGTCATGTTTAGCGCGTTATGTTTTTTTAATCGCGTTAATCTGATTTTTAATCTCTAACTTTACTGTTTCTGTGCTGCTTTACAGATAATACAATACCGTAATAATCAGGCTTAAATATCATTTTTACAAGCACGCGCACAAAGCGGGCCGCCTAACGGCATGGACCAAGCGGTTCTGGACCAGGAAGGAGACATGAACACTTTTAATAATTGTATTTAACCATATTACTACACACAACTTTATTTAAAAGCAAGCAAATGGAAAACATGTTTGTTGGTATTTTGGTGTCTGGTGCGTGTGGATGTGCGGCTCCTCCGGGGAGCGGTTCATGTTATTAGCGGTGTCCCGGGAGGGTTCACCTTCACGGGCGTAGTTACGAGGGATGTGCAACTATCGTCTTAAAAAATACAAAAGTGTTTTTTAAAGTTAGAAAGATATTAGATATTCAACCGATATTCTTTGATTATTTATTTATTTATTTAACTTTAATATTATTCTTTCTGTTCAAATCTGTTCACAGTGTTCCAAATTATTTGTTATTAAATGTTACATTAAGTTAATTGTTATATAAGTACATTTTGTTTAAATAAAATGTTTTTTAAAGGTCTCATTTCATCATTTCTCTAGTATTAATCTCTAGTATTAATGAATGCCCTGTGAGACGGTTTTGGTGAAAAAAATGCTCTGGTGCGCCTGTTTCAGGCTGTTCTAGTTTGGAGGAGGAGGTGGGCGGGGAAGAACGAGAGGTTTTTAAATTACTTGCCTCTGATTGGCTAACAGCACTGTCCGTCACAGTGATGTTAGCCAATAAGAGGCGAGTGATCCCTAGTGCGTTATCAACCATAGACATCTTATACATATGTTACTATATACATACATTAGATACATTCATGATATAAGATGTCTATGTTATCAACACGACAAATCACCACGACGTCACAACAACAATATACGTTCTCCCGGGTGGCAAAAGACGAAGCGTTCTCCGATGGCAGAACTAGTAAACAACCCTCTCCATATCATTTGACCGGGTATAGCGGGGCGCTACGTGACGTCTCATTAATTCATACGGGTATGGGAAGTCTCATTAATATATTACGACGGAGTATTAGGGCCACATTAAGAATTTTTTTTCCATTAAATTACAAGAATAAAGTCGTACATATTGAATTAATTACGAGAATAAAGTCGTACATATTGAATTAATTACGAGAATAAAGTCGTACATATTGAATTCATTATGGCTACACTATAGGCTACACGTTAAACGTTTATTATACGGTTGTGCTCACTGAGCAAACCCAGGTTTAAGGTAGCCTACAGGTTAACGTGTATTACATGTTGTTTCAGAAGTCGGTGGACTCTTTCGCGTCTATCTCCAGAACGGAAAATGATAGCGACATAATACTTTTTTTTAATGAAACCGAGAGATGCAGCATTTAGAACTTACAACTTCAGATCAACAATGTAACACTGTTTACAGTAGCCGGCTGGATCGCTTCAGTGGAAGCCGCTCTTCCTGCCACCCGGAAGTATCTTGACGCCTATTGTTTACAAACATTCTGAAATGCCGTATACGGTTTTCCTAAAGCTGTAGGTCAATAATGTTATGGAAACTGTGCAGTTCATTTGTTCCCCTTTCCTCAGGAAGGCATTACAGCGGTACAGAAAACACTATAATCCATCTCCAATTATGGGATTCCTGTGTTGAAAATGTATAGAGGATGTGCCGTGCGTGGTTCAGCCACATTGTGTTGTCTGCTAATTACCTGTCTGTCTTTCTCTGCCCTCAGGACGTGTAGCTCTCTCTCCAATGTCTGTTTCTCCTTCAGAAGCTCCTCCCCCAATGACTCCATGTCCTGATTGGTCAGCCTCTCCTGGTCCACCAAGCCCTGAAGTGACTCCAGCTAACCAAACACAACACAATGACGTTTAGATGACTGTGCCTTTGAATGAACGAACGAACGAGTGCACACACACACACACACACACACACACACACACATTTAACAGCTATTTCGATGTTTAAATGAGGCCAAAATATACCAAAAATCTCTACCTACTAGGGATGGGCATAATTAATCGATGATCGATCATTGATCGTTAAGAAATGTGTTGATCAATTTATATTGTTATCGATCAAAAGGACGTTGTGTTGCATACTGTGAGTCTTGAAGCGGTGCCCGGCAGGGGCGATTCTAGGGTCAGAGCTTTAGGGGTGCTGAGCACCCAATGAGCCCCACTGCCACCACCCACACTTTTTTCACACAAAAACAAAAAATATGTCTATTGAAAAATAACTTTATCACACACACACACACACACACACACACACACACACACACACACACACACACACACACACACACACACACACACACACACACACACACAGTAACGCTAGGAGTTAGTATATACTATGCCCCCATGAATGTGATGTGATTATTATTGTTGCAAAGCCTGGTTCAGGTTAAATCCTCTGTAAAACATGAATGAATACAGCAAAAGAAAAACATTTAACTTTATTTTATTGTCTGGTTTGATAGTCAGACAACTGAAAAATAACAGATATAAATCTATGAATAAATAACAATTAATTTAAAAAGCCACAGTGAGTGTTTTCACACATACTGGTGGTATACAGTGATATGTCGTTTCGTTTGTTTTCACTCTGGTCCAAACGCCGCACCACTGGCAGGGCTTCATGTTTCCATGACGACGGACCAGAAAAGACGCGCGTGACGTCATGTTGACATGACTCCCGATTGTTAAAATGAGTCTCAAAGTAACGATAAACTTTAACAACAGAGACACACGTACGCACTACACAGGTACTTGTGGCGCTGCTGTTTCTGCTTAATAAATGGACTCCAGTTCGACTGTAGCCGCGCTAATGGCGCTAACGGAGCTAACCGGGCTAACAGAGCTAACTGGTAAACGGTGCCTGGACTCCAGCACTCACCGATATGGTATCGGAATCGGAACAACTCTCGGTAAAAGGAAAGAAGTGTGAGACACAGCTTTGGAGCAACTTACTTAGTTGATTCACAACACTACAACTAAACAGATCTCACTCTGCGTGAGTCGCGCTGGACGGTCGGGCTGCGGAGCGGTGCAGAGGAGAAGGAGGGGTGAGAAGAGGATGATACCATTTGCTAAGCGGGGATGTTTTCATTTTCGTCCTTAACATATACATTTTAAACCACAAACTACGGAGTATGTTTTGGACATTATTTAACCCTGTCAAAGACAAACACAATTTTTAGAATAACATTTCTTACCCAAGTTTTAGGGGTGCTGAGCCTGTTTTTAGGGGTGCTTCAGCACCCCTAAAAATGGGCTAGCCTCGCCCCTGGTGCCCGGTGATCGCGGCTTTAGTTCCCCGTGTCTGATCGCTGTAATTCGGAGCGTGAATATCGGTTGAATATCTAATATCTTTCTAACTTTAAAAAACACTTTAGTATTTTTAAGACGATAGTCGCACATCCCTCGTAACTACGCCGTGAAGGTGAACCCTCCCGGACTCCGCTATTAACATGA
This sequence comes from Merluccius polli, assembly GCA_030340625.1. Lineage (NCBI taxonomy): Eukaryota > Metazoa > Chordata > Actinopteri > Gadiformes > Merlucciidae > Merluccius > Merluccius polli. Next base: position 5,802 of record JAOPHQ010004029.1, read on the forward strand.
ACCGCTCCGCCGGAGGAGCCGCACATCCACACGCACCGGACACCAAAATACAAACACACATGTTTTACATTTGCTTGCTTTTAAATAAAGTTGTGTGCAGTTATATGGTTAAATACTTTTATTGATTAATGACCGATTGCGTACTGCGGTCAAGACAGCCGTCTCTCGGTTCGCGTGGTCAAGCCAGCCGCTCCAACATTTTCAATATTTCCATAACTGTGACATTTTAGCACAAAGTTCAGCCTCATATGTTTTCTGACTAAGGTATTTCTTTTAGATAGTTCATGCAATTGTTTCTAAATGTGTGGCTCATCTTTTTGTTGCGAGCCTTTTCCGAGCGCCGCTGCATATTGTATAGGCATATGTCGGCCTTTTTTCCCCCTTTTTTTTCAAAACAGTTATACAGTTTAATGCCCACTTTTACTGCCTTGTTTGATTATTGTTGGCCGATAAGTAGGCTACTTATTGTAATTGTAATACAGATTTAGTCTTGTTGAATCGTTTCCAAACCTTTAAGAGCGCCTGTAGGCGCATTGTTCGGCTTTTACGAGTGCCGCATAGGCCTATAACCAGGGACGGGCTGGCCATAGGGAGGTTCGGGAGATTTCAGACCGAGCCGTCCGGCCGTAATATATATATATTTTTTATTTTGTGTATTATTATTTTTGGGCCGGTCCAGCTATTTGGGCCGGTCCAGGACTGTCATAATACGGTCGGTCGAAGGTCCCCCCCCCCCCCAGTCAACAATCGCGCACCTCCACAAAAATAACGATTAATCGATAATTGATCAATAATTCTAGCGATGATCAATCAAGGAAATTTCTTAAAATGCCCATCCCTACTACCTACTAATAATAACAGGTTGGTAATTTAATAAACATGAATAGAACAGGTGATTGCGATGTTTTTTCCTTTTTTGGCGATCCGTCACTCCCATTCGAAATAGCACTGGTCCTGCGGTGCAATTTCATCAAAACTTTGCCCTAATGTTCAAACCACTTATTTGCTTTGTGATAATTGGAAGTAGGCCTACCCGGAAACAGCCCTCCTTAAAGTACTCAATGATATCCTCACCTCGGCTGACAACGGAGCCCTAAACATCCTCATCCTCATTGATCTGAGTGCAGCCTTTGATACCATGAGTCACAACATCTTGCTCACTAGACGGGTAGTCCTCAGTACCAAGGGCACCGCACTCAGCTGGTTCCGGTCCTACCTCTTCAACAGATCACTATTTATTTCTCTTCGCAACCACTCCTCTGCCACAGCCACAGTCACGCACGGTGTTACCCAAGGTTCCATACTCGGCCCACTCCTTTTCATCATCTGCATCCTCTCTCTTGGTCAGATTATTCGCCATTTCAATCTGGACTTCCACTGCTATGCTAATGACACTCAGATATACCTCAGCACTAGGGTGACCAGACGTCCTGAGAAATTCGGGACAGTCCCGAAATCTAAGCGTTTGTCCCGAATCCCGAATCCAGCCCTAATTGTCCCGAAAATGATACTCAAGCAGAATACTGAGTAGTTATTTTCTGATAAACATTAAAAACTGTCCATCCATACTCCGTCCGTAGAGAGGTTGAGTCGACTGCATGCAGTCCCCGACGGCAGCCCCCTCCCGTCGACAAACGCCCCCCCCCCCCCCCGTCGACAATCGCGCAACCCCCACCCCCCCCCCTCCGATGGCCGTCGTTTCTGTGGTGGGCCAGTCCAGGAGAAAATTGACAGGGCCGAACTTTGTTACCAGTCCGTCACTGCCAACACCCCCACCCCCCCAACAAAAAAAAACAAAAAACGTCCCGAATTTCAGCCAATCTCATCTGGTCACCCTACTCAGCACCAATTCCCCCCACAACCAACCCCTCTCCCACATTAACTCCTGCCTGTCTGCCACAAAAATCTGGATGCAACAAACTTTCCTCAAACTCAACAGTGACAAAACTGAACTCATCAGCTGCAAGTCCACCCGCAGCAAATTCCCAAACTCTCACACTCCTCATTGATGGCACCACTGTCTCCCCATCCTCCCAGGCTTGCACCCTTGGTGTAACCCTTGATCCCACCCTCTCCTTTGAGCCCCACATCCACCAAATTGTCAAATCATCTTTCTACCACCTTGGCAATATTGCAAAAATCAGGCTCTCTCTCACACGCTCTGCTGTTGAAACCATCCACGCCTTCATTTCCTCCCATCTCAACTATTCCAACTCACTCCTCTACGGCATCACTGCTAGCTCCATCAACAAACTCCAACTGGTCCACAACGAAGCCGCACAACTTCTTACTCGCAGCCTCCACTGGCTTGTCACCTACCGGATCAGCTACAAAATCCTAGTCATCAGCTATGAAGCCCTTCACCAACTGGCCCCCCCGTACCTCACAGACCTCCTCTCCCCTACCAACACTTTCGGTCCCTCAGATCCACAGCTGCTGGCCTTCTCTCCACCCCCAAGTCCAACCTCCGCAGTTCAGAAGATAGAGCCTTCTCTAGGGAAGCTCCCAGGCTCTGGAACTGCAGGCTTTTCCCTAGCTATGTAGATATTCAACAAGCCAAATGTCGTACCCAAGCACTCTTCTCCTCTTCCCTCCCCCTCCTGCTTTGGAACGGTGAGTGCAGCGTGAACACAGAGTGCTTATTTTGAGGAGAGGGGAGAGTAGGAAGTTGGCGCATAAATCTTTGGGTTGACAGCGGTTGTGATGGTTATTTGATGTTGTTTGCAGTGACCATCGATCACCGCCGGTCAAATGATTATAAACAAAAAAAAAATCAGCACAGCTCTACGTCACAGCGACTACAAATTACACTTAAGACCCCACGCCCAATCCGGAAGGGGGCCTGACTTATTAGTTGAGGGGCCGGTTCTCTGTGTTTCCTTCTTAGAGTTCATGTATACTTTTACATAATGTTTACCATGGTATTTGCTTGCTTGAATTGATCAATGGCAGAATGAGCACAGTTGAATCTAGGGCTTCCCCATAATAGTCGACTAACCATTAGTCGATCGGAAGAGTTTTAGTCGACCAAGTTTGCATTAGTCGCTCAGTTGCGCAAAAAGTAAGAAATACAGTAAACGCAACATGCGTCACAAACGAATAAAACCTCAAACATCCTGGTCGATTTGTTTTGATGATCTCTTCTTCTTCGTTGAATGAGCGCATTGCTGCCTTCCGCCACGCATTTTGTCGCCACTAAATGGCGTATATTATATTATTGTCTTTTTCAAGTGGAAATGAAAAGCCCATAGAGATATAATAGAGTGCATCAAACATCTTGGTCGATTTGGTTTGCCTGGAACACGGCAAGGAATAGACTCAATCTGTATTGGTTTGATTTCTTCTTCTACAACAATGTATTTGGTCTTCAAACCGCTATGATGTACATGTTTATTTGCATGTAGAGCAGGGAAGTGAGATCTGATCACAAGTGGTCACTCAAGACGCATGTGGAGACATGTTAACGCCAGGTGTGAACTGACGTACCTAGAGCTGTCCACTTGTGATTGGCTCAACCAAGACGCATGTTAATGCCAGGTGTGAACAGAGTTACACCTGGGTTAACCCTAACACTCCCCTGAAGGAGCACCATACATCCACACGCACCGGACACGAAAATATGAACACATTTTTTTGTTTTGACGTCAAGCACTATTGCAATTGCTTGCTTTTAAATAAACATGTGTGCAGTTATACAGTGTATAAATAAAATTATCAAAATGTTTAATGTCTCCCTCCTGATTGTTCCGACAACTTTCAGAACTGCTTTGTCGATGCAGTTAATAGGTGGCCCGCTTTGTGCGTGTGCTTGTAAAAATTATATTTTTAAGGCTCATTATTAAGGTTTTGTATTATCTGTAAAGTACCACTATGTTAACAGTGTTTCTTTTATAAACACTCTCCCTCACCCTGGAACTCAAACCATTTTCTGATGCCGCCAAAAAATACATTGAAATAATAATATTAAAAGTGCGACAATTAGTCGGCTTGAAATGACGACTATGGGTCGACTAAGAAAATCTTTAGTCGGGGTAGTCGTAGTTGAAACAGTTAAAAACCTACTTTTTTAGACAGGTTTTGTACCAGTAGCTTTGGGATCTGACTGCGATGCATGTTTTGTACTTCATTTGAACTGCCCGGATTTGACACTTTTTACTTTTTTCCAATGTTTGATTATTTTGTCATTCCTTGACTATTGTGTTTAATATAGCTTAGTAATCTGTTGATTTTATTTGTCCTGTTAAGGGCTTTGTAACATCTGTTTAAAAAGGCATGAGAGCATACATGTGTGTGCGTGCATGCGTGCGTGCGTGCGAGAGACCTTCTTGCCGAGGCCCTGGTTCTCTCTCTCCAGCTCCTGGGCTGAGAGCTGCTGCTCCTGGAGCTGGTTCTTCTCCTCACGGAGCTTCTCAATGGACGCCTGCAGCTCCCGGTTTTCCTTCTCCAGCTTCAACAACCGGCTGGACACGCCCTCATTCAGCTCGTGGATCAGAGACTTACGGGCTTGGGAGAGAGAGAGAACAGAGTGTGTATGGAGCAGTAGTAAAAAGACGTAAATCCATTTAGATTGTTAAATTGAGTCAATAATTAACAGTAAAAAAACATTCATCTTTCATCTCAAACATACCCCCACCCCGCCCCGGTATCGTTTTGAATTCAAGATGGCCACCGAGTGACTCAACAGAATAGTCAGAATAAAAACAGAAACAGAGGGTGCCATACTCTCAGTGTTGGTGTTGTCGTGGTTCTTAGCTAGTTGCTCCAGTTCCCAGCCCAGGTGGGCTGACTCGTTCATGCTTTGTTTCTGTCCGATTTCTAACAACATGTTCTCCTCCACCAGCTCCTCCAGCCTGCGCCGCTCACTGTCCCGCTCCTGAACACACACACAGTAAAGCTAATGAGGAAGTGGAATAATTATATCTGGTCAGACAGGATGAAAGGATAAAAAAAATGTTAAGCTGTGTTTGTGGGGCTGGCATCTAGTGGCTCTTCTTTTTGTTTTTGTGTTAAACAGTTATTTCACCAATTTGGTTAAATAAGTTTTTGTTATATTTTAAATATATTATTTAAATTTTACCATATGGCCTTAGTGTGGTACATTCCTAAAGAAATATAGTGGTTATATCACACATACCATGTAGCCTATCTTTGTAAGTATTTGAAGTCATCAGGGCATAAAACCAATGATCTGTTGATCTTTACCAATCAAGACTCTATAGTCTAACAATGGCATAGCTTTCAGTGCTGAATTTTTTTAACACAAAAACAAAAAGAAAAGCCACTAGATTACAGCCCCACAAAAAAAGCTTTAAAAAAAACCCCTAATATATAGATAGTTAAATAGCTCAATAGATAGACACCGTGGGCTATATGGATAGATAAAACTTGAAGGGAGAATATGAATATACATCTATATTCTATACATCTATACATTTGTCTTGTGATCATCACCAGGACCGATTGGACGCAATATACATCAGGAATACATCATAAATTGCTAACTTTACTTCCGCTTCAATGCAATTCTAAATTAGAGGGATAATAACAGTAGTCAGTCGTAATAGTAGCCAATTATGCTACTAAATCTGTTCTACAACTTCCAAACTGTAACTCTACCAAATGATAAATAAGCACAACAATTCAGACAGAGTTTTAAAAGCTTGTGGTCGGAGTCTGTGACATCACTTGGACATGTCAATATCGCTGATCCTCATAATGGCACCAAGTAGTTCCAGAAAACACTTGTTCTTCTTCCCTTTGTTTATTACTATAGCAAATACCTTTAAAAACAATCTTGAATTATCTACGATCTCGCTCTACTGCGCGTAAGGCATTTTCCAAATATAGTGAGAGGACAGGGGGCTTTACACATCGAGATCATGGGTTGAATGAGGAAATTGACGTTTGTGTTGGGACATCAGCGGGAGGCATTTATCCAATTGTAGGTGCCTTTCTTCAATCATGAGTCGCCAAGCAAAACAGTAAAGCAATGCTGATGGTGTAGAAATTACTACACAGATTTGGATTATCGATATTAGATGCAGATGAAGATTTCTGTCCGTTTTTGATAAAGTAATGAGGCAAAAACACAAACAAAATACCAATCTTGTGTTTTCTTTTGAACATTTTCTGCGTGTTTTCCAAGCACTGGAGATGATTGTCTGCATGCAAGCATGGTATGCATTATGTGATTGGAAGGAAGAATTTCTTGGCTTTTGTTTGTTACCAAACATTTTGTTTAAAGTTAAGAGAATTAATGTCACTGCACCTTACGTTTTCAGCATTGGTAAGGATTACGCATTATATTTGTAACATTTGGTTATCAGAGAAAATGCGAACAAAATACACTTTCAAATCTGTTTAGACACCTCTGAGGCACCTTCTTTTACTATCACTACGGTCATTTGGGTAGAGTTGCGTTTTTTTTATTGATCTGGGCATTCAAACACATACGCCATTTCGGTCTAATATTGGGCTGAAATGTTTTCCATTCCTTATTATTTACATTGTTTATTATTATAAATGCATCATTCTATTATTATTTGTATTTTATTTGGATTGTTCGACTGTGCGTACGACATATTGTTATTATCATATTGTTATCATTGACTCTTTGTCGAGTGTTGCAGGGCATTTCTGCAGAAGAGCACTGATGCTCAGTCAATCTCCTCTGGCTAAAAAATGTGGTGAAATAAATGTAAAGTATGTCAATTTCACCATCTCCACGTCGTGTATCTTAGCCCGCAGCAGCAAGTTGTCCTTCTCCACGGTGTGGAGTTTCTCACAGCGCCCCCTGGAGGCAGACAGCTGGTCCTCCAGTAACACCTTGGTCTCCATCAGAGTCAGGTTGTCCTCGCGAAGCTCCTGTTACACACAGGAAGCGCGCACACACACACACACACACACACACACACACACACACACACACACACACACACACACACACACACACACACACACACACACACACACACACACACACACACACACACACACACACACACACACGTCATTGAGCTGCCAGTGGCAGCTGCTTAGCTGCGCTTGTCCAACAGTCCCCAGTCTGAAAGCAGCAGCTCAGCCTTAACTCAGTGCAGGGACGGGCTGGCCATCGGGAGGTTCGGGAGATTTCCCAAACGGCCGGACGATTTCAGGCCGAGCCGGCCGGCCATAATTCTTTTTTTTTTTTTTTTTTGTATTTTTTATATTATTATTTTTGGGCCGGTCCAGATTTTTGGGGCGACGGCGCGCGGGCCCCCCCCCCCCCGTCAACAATCGCGCATCCCCCCACCCCCCCCCGGTCGACGTCCCTGTTGTGGGCCAGTCCAGGAGAAAATTGCCCAGGCCGAATTTTGTTCCCAGCCCACCCCTGACTCAGTGTGTCCGTGAAGCCCCATGATACTCATTATTATGAAGGGATAGACATTGTTCTCCTCTGATCTATTTTAGTATACAAATTAATCAAACAAAAGTCCATGAAAAACACACAATACATTTTTTAAGGGGAACTGTCATGCTCGCCATTTCCTAATATAAAAGAGTACTGCTTCATACGCGTGTTATGGACAAAAATTGCGGCTCGCAATCAGAGGTTGCGCTAGACTTTTTCGTTGTCTGTCATTTTGACTGACAGGGTCATAAAAATTCCGTCATAATCTATTTTTACTGGTCACTTTGATTTTTTAAATGATAATAATGACATGTTCAATAGCATTTAATTTTAATTCATTTTTAATTAATATTCAGTCCAAACAAGCTGATACACACATCAAGCAGAAGAATGTCACTTTTTCTCTGCAGTAACAAAAACAACTGACTGTGTGGCCCCAGTAGCACAGTCTGACCGCGAAGCCCCACTATACGCAAATCGCCTGGTGACCAATTCCGCCTCCATTCACTTTCTATATGGGACGCGAGCGATTCGCTGCGCAAAGCATGCTGGGATTGCTTACAGCGCGAATCTACGTGGTCACCAATCAACAAACAGGACGTGGGCGTGGGCGTGATGTTGACCCTTCTGATTCATTACCACAATGCGGGCGGGAGCTAGTTGATCCACTAGTGAACACGCCCCCAAGTGAACGAGTTTTCAAGGCGGCGCGTCACAAGGAGTATAGTGGGGCTTCTAGCACGCGGATAATTTGCGTATCGTGGGGCTTCTAGGTCACACCTTCCTCCTGGTCCGCATGGACTTGAATCGCGTGCCCGCTTGCGCGTAATCAAATGTTTCAAGTGGGTTTGTTGTTTCAAATGTTTCAACACTCAACTGCCGTGACATTTTTCTTCTTTTCTACTTTTCTTCTTCTACAAGAGCCAATTAATATGCTCATCGCCACCAAGTGGTCAGGGGTGTGAATTGCAATCTGTCAAAATGACGGATGGCCCTCAGTTTTTTCCGTCACCATTTTAAATAAACGGTCAACGCGACCCCTGCTCGCAATATCAACTCAGAAACTTGAACTTGATGTTGCAGATGTGCAGATGTTGCTGTTTATTTCAATAGCTGAGCGTGGCGGTTCCTCTTTAACTTATATGTTAGGGAGAGGATGAACAGATGTTGATGCTGCTACTACAGTAAGTACATAACATACTATCTGCTATGGTAATGTTCAGATCAAGTACCTAGATGATGACTTAGACTGCTTGCAGCTAGGGTTGGGAGGTTTTCCAGTTGACCAGTACGGGTAACTCATTATGTTCCAGCTCATTATGTGCCATCTGGTGGTAATGAATAAAAATGGATATACTGGTACGATTGGGTGGGGAAAATGTTACACTGGCCCAACCGTACTACAGCCATACACATCAGCTATGAATGTCTTCTAAAATCAGTATCATTTTCAGTGTGATTAAGGCTGGCTTTTAAAAGGGTTGGTTCCATCCTGGTTTTAAACGCTAGCTGGTTGGGGGAAATGAATGGGGAATTCTGCAGGTCGCAAGGTGAATAAGGCCCATGAATGTGTTCTTCTCAGAATTAAGTGAGCTGAACTTTGTCGTTCTGGAACCGAAAATCCTGACAGTTTCCGATTGTGGCAACTTGGATGTTTTGGTGAGCCTGCTTCCTTCCAGGAATAGCTCCCATGTAGTGTGATGGACATGTGACTGATGTACCTCCACCCTAGTCCTGTAAAAGTGCACGTCGTTGAGTTTCTCCTTGCAGCGCGTCAACTCTGTCTCCAGCCGCTCCGCCCGGGCAGCCCGCTCCTTCAGAGAATCCATCTCATCCTGGTAGGCACGCACCAAGCGTGCCTCCGTGGACAGAGACTGGTTCTGTATGGGACATACACATAGCCAGTGTTTGGACACAGATCAGAGACATTCTATGTGTAGACCAGGTCAATAGTCTTGTGATATGTTTTGTTAAATTTCATATGTTTATTCCTATTTTTGTGTTAATATTTTTCCAATTTAATAATTTTTATATCTTCCTTCGGGATTAATAAAGTAAATAAAGTGAATCAGAATCTGAAGTTGGATCAGGACTGCAAATATCAATCAATGGCAAAGAGATTGTATATTTTTTTTCTCATGGAATACATAGCTGTAAGAAATGCATCCCCAATTTAAAATGACCACGATCAAGATGAGATCCCCAAGATGAGATCAGGATGAGACCCACACACACACACACACGTTATGTTCCTGACCTCCTGTCTCAGTCTTTGGAGCTCTTGGTCCAGACGCTCTGCCTCATGTCTGGAGTCCATCAGCTGCTCTGTCTTCTCTTCACTGTCAGCACATGCACACACACACACACACAAAGAAACCCATGAACACACACACACACACACACACACACACACACACACACACACACACACACACACACACACACACACACACACACACACACACACACACACACACACACAATGAAACCCATGAACACACACACAAACAATAAAAGCATGAAACCAATGAAACCACACACACACACACACACACACACACACACACACACACGATAACAGGTCAAGGGCCCTATCTTGCACTCAGCGCAATTGACTTTGTTCACTGGCGCTTGCGGAATTCCTATTTTGCACCCGACGCACATTGGAATTTTCCGACGCAAGGCGCAAGTCCTTCACTTAGGGAATGAAGTTGCGCTCCGGGGGCGGTTCAGCGAAAACAGGAGGCGTGTCCCGGCGCAAACGTTCCCTGGTGCTATTCTGCACTTTCACAAAACAATAGCGCCACAGACCAGAAAAAACCTAGTTTAAAGTCAGTGGCGCTTATTCAGACCCTATTTTAAGGGCGCTTGGCCATAATCAGGGTGGGGGGATGCGCGATTGTTGACGGTGGTGGGGGGGGGGGGGGGGGGGGGGGGGGAGGAATGCGCGATTGTTGACGGGGGGGGGGGGGGATGCGTGATTGTTGACGGGGGGCCGGCTCAAAAATAATAGTACACCAAATAAAAAAATATAAAAATAATTACGGCCGGCCGGCTCGGCCTGAAATCGTCCGGCCGTTGGGGAAATCTCCCGAACCTCCCGACGGCCAGCCGTCCCGATGGCCATAGTGTAGTGTGTGTAACGTGCGTACACTTTGCTTCTCTCATCTACAAGGAAGCAGTTCCCATTTTTACATATGTGAACAAATAGGCGTAAATCTAGCGTAGGCCTACACAGTTACCCAAAAATATTCAGGCTAATAGTAATGACGGATCAAATTAACCTGTTTGACCAATAGTCGCAAGACACATATGACACCTTTTATTATGCCATCAACAGCGCGTGAAATGTTTTATAATCGGAAACACAGAAACACGAAGCCGTGTAACTGAAAGATATTCGGCGGACTGAAAATGCGCTTCAGCTTATTTGACAGAAGAGCTCATCTATAAGCAGTGCTTGAAGTGGCCGGTACGCACCGGCACTTTTTCTTGCGTACTGGCACTTGTCACAGGCTGCCCCCCCACCCCCTCGTCGGTCGTAGGTCCGGGGTGGGTTATGATCGCCCCCCCCGGTCGACAATCGCCCCCCCCCCCCCCCCCCCCCCCCCCGTCGTACGCAGTACTGGCACTTATTTTTTTCCACTTCAAGCGCTGTCTATAAGCAAAGTAATCTCGGTCTAATGTTAGACCACATTGTAAATATATCACCATGCATTCATAACCTCGTGATTCAGTGAGAGTGAGGCCAAAACATCGGAAAGTATGTCTTTGTGACATTTCTTCATTTACATTTTGTCAACGGAAAATGAAAAGCTGAAAAGATTTAAACAGAATAACTAATTATTTTCCCCTCTGATGGGCATGCGCGCGCTACGGCGGGATTGGACACGTCTGGTCAGTATTGGCGATGCGCGATGTGCTCGCCATGGAACAAGCGCGCCTGCATTTAAAGGGAATGTGAGCCGACGCTCTGATTGGTTTATTGCACGTTACGCCCAAACCACACCTATGACTAATGTAGCTACTTCAGACCAACCCATTTTAGATTTGCGCTGGGCGCAAGCGTCATTTATCCCGCCAGTATAATAGCAACAGCGCCCAAGATCCGCCCACAAAGCCACTTGCGCTTTGCGGTTCATACTTGCGTTTCAGACCGGCAAAATAGGGCCCCAAATGTGTCATTGCAGATTGATAATGTTTGGTTAGAAGTGGACCCGTGGTAATGAGCACATTGCAGTGACACTGATTAAAGACCAACACTAACACGTCCAGGCTGTCCTAACATCTAGGTGGGGGTTGAACTTCCACCATCTAATCTCAATATAGCCAGAAGGCATCTGTAATTGCGGAGTACTTTCGTCTTCCTGGAGTCGTTGGATTTCAATTTGGCTTGTTCCTAGTTTCCATCCAGGATGTGCATCTAATACAGAGTTCTGAGAACAGATTCTAGCAGTAAAAAAATGGAAACACTCACAGTTCCTGCCTGTATCTGCGCAGTTTAGCCTTGGTGTCAGCTAACTCCACTGAAAGATGGTGCTTCTCCTCTTTGGTATGCTCGGGGCCCGACACAGCCGGACCCCCGGGGTTGGGCCCCCGCTCTGGGCTGTGCACACCCAGAGACCTGTACCCATCCTGGGGCTGCTGGCTACTCAGGTAGTCCCTCTCCTGGGTCAGTTCCAAAATAACCTGGAAACACAAAACACAAGATTGTTCTTACTTGCTTAATGTTTAATGTGACAAATAAACAATTGAGCTCTGAACACAAACCGTAAGCAAAAGCTAATTTTGGTCAATTTTCAACACAAGTTTGCATGTGGTCCTTGATTATTTAATGAACCCACTAAAGTAACATGCATGCTTGATTGGGCTTGCATGCATACATGCCTCAGTACCTCGTTAGCCTTATCCCGTTGCTCAATCAGTTGCCGTAGCGACACAGCCATGCTGCGCGAGAGAGGATCCAGGTCATCCGGGGTCAGCTCTGCCCCTTCCTCTAGCCACAATAAGTCCAGAACATTCTGCTGGTTATGGGTCACCTGTAACACACACACACACACACACACAGTAAACTGCAACATCTGAAGCATACTATACTATATATACACATACTAGTATATGCTGTTCATTTTGGTCAAAAATTTAAAAAAAATTCAACCTATTGGTCAGTTTTATTCAAATTTGTTTTGTTATTTGATTCCAAATAAATGCTTTATTTCAAATAACAATAAAATCAGTCAAAGTATTACAATCAGTTTTCACTTCATACAACAATTGTTGAATACTTGATTCTGATTGGTCAATAACGTTTGAAGGGTGTGCATTATTTTTCAATTACAGGACACTGCTACATTTTTACCATTCCGAATCGATTCCCTACAAATCCAACATCAAAAACAACAGTCAATTACAACCATCAACCAGATGTTTCCTTGACAACCCAAAAACAATATGGGGTGTCTAATGTCATGTTGTACAGTATTTTTCGTGATAATGTCATACATTATTTTTCAATAACGGGACACCCCGTTGTGGTTTGTTCGTTACCTACTCCACTTGTCGCGGTTGCTATGGTCCGTGATATCAGTTGGCAGCAGGCCCAGAAATCAATTGCATAACTGTAGTGTTTCAGTGTTCTGCTGATGTTGGATTTACTTGCCATTTTAGTTTGAGGGATGAAACAAAAAAAACTGTTGGACCACACACACCTACCTCTTGGATGTGAGAGACGATGGCAGCCTGAGTCTGGATGTCCAACAGCTTAATCTTCTCAATTATCTCCTCCTTGCGCTCGCACTGAGAACACACACACACACACACACACACACACACACACACACACACACACACACACACACACACACACATACACACACACACACACACACACACACACACACGATTCTGGATATGGATTACAACACTGTACATCAACAGCAGAACATACTTGGAGGCTTGAATCCCTCCCTTTCTATACTTTTGTGCCGTCTTTGTTTATTCTATTTCCACTAGAGTTTCATTTTCCAGACCTAAAGTATATGTTTTACCCACTTTATTATAGTGTGCCCACCAAGCACTTCAGCTATTTGAGGGCTTGTAGAAGTTAAGGGGTGTGTCATCAAAATGTCACTGGGAGGGTGGGTCTGGGAAGCTTGTCGAAAATAATCTCTGACTGACAAAGCAACTACACCGTCACAATACAATGTTAGATTGCAGTCATCTAAATGGTCTGAAATTGAAACAATTACTTGTATGTACTTTACATTGAAAAATGCGCTATTGTTGTACTGAAAATTTAAATGATTTTCTTAGACGTTGTAAAACAGTGCACTTTTCCTTTCCAACCAAACATCTCTGCCCCTCCCTCACTGTTTTTCCATTAATTTGTTCCACTTCTCTTCCTCTCTCTCCTTCTCTATCACTCTGTTGGTCTTAAAGTCTCGTCTTGATGGAGAAAACCATTCAGATAGAGTAAAATGGATGAAAGAAAGCACAAGAAGGAATGAAGGGGGGGAAAAAATCCTAAAATAACCAAATCCGAAATTCCCAGAAGGGAAAATGTGTGTGTGTGTGTGTGTGTGTGTGTGTGTGTGTGTGTGTGTGTGTGTGTGTGTGTGTGTGTGAGAGTGAGTGAGTGAGTGAGAGAGCTGATGTGTAAACTAAGGAGCAGAAAGATAAATGCGCAGTGAAGCGTAAAGGGGAAAGGCTCCTCCCCTCCTGTTGCAGGTACCCCAAGGCAGTTAACTCATGACAGCCACAGGCTAGCATTGGTGTGCGCAACCCAGCACACAAGTTATCTCCTGGCTACGAAGACCAGTTCTGACATCTAAGCTGCGTACGTAGTGTACTGCACCACAACCACATGAAAACATATTTGATCTTATCAAACACCTTAATTATTAAGCCCTGCTCAGACATGCTAAAACTAAACCAACAGATTGAGAGAGGGAGCGACCGACATGTGCCGATGACATCATAGGCACATGTGTGTGTGTGTGCAGTGTTTCCCCTACTATGTATTCAGCAGTGGCACAGCGCCACTGCTGGAAAATCAGCGCCACTGCAAAAATCTTCACATGATCGGTATTTAGCACAACTACAACGTCATCTTGAAAACGTCATCAAAAACAACACTATGCTCCAACACTATATTTCATCACATGAATAAAGTTGATTGTGCTGCCATCAAATGTACTAACTCCATATAAAAAAGAAAAGAATTTAACGGCTACAGTAACGGTGATTTGACGCGTCATCAAATCACCGGAAGAAAAATGCAGGACTACAAGTTATGAACGTTCTGAATGTGAATCTTCAGGAGAGCAGCCCTCTCGGACACACACACACACAGGGGTTGAAATAAGGCTGTTTTACTCGCCAAATGCGAGTAATTTTTGTATTTGTCGAGTAATTTATGAAGACCACTCGCCACTCTGGCGAGTAATCTAAGAATTCGCCGCGATTGCCGCGGACCCGCCAGCAACGGACCCACTAGCCGCGGACCCGACCGCGCAGCACCCACCGCCGTCTACAATCGCTGTTAACAGCATGTTACAGCGGTAACGGCATGTGTGTGTCCGAGAGGGCTGCTCTATTCGGACACATTACTATGAAGCCCCGGTGACGGTGTGGGAGTGCGGATGATAATAAAACAGCGGTAACAGCGATTGTAGACGGCGGTGGGTGCTGCGCGGTCGGGTCCGCGGCTAGCGGGTCCGTTGCTGGCGGGTCCGCGGCAATCGCGGCGAATTCTTAGATTACTCGCCAGAGTGGCGAGTGGTCTTCATAAATTACTCGACAAATACAAAAATTACTCGCATTTGGCGAGTAAAACAGCCTTATTTCAACCCCTGTGTGTGTGTGTGTCCGAGAGGGCTGCTCTCCTGAAGATTCACATTCAGAACGTTCATAACTTGTAGTCCTGCATTTTTCTTCCGGTGATTTGATGACGCGTCAAATCACCGTTACTGTAGCCGTTAAATTCTTTTCTTTTTTATATGGAGTTAGTACATTTGATGGCAGCACAATCAACTTTATTCATGTGATGAAATATAGTGTTGGAGCATAGTGTTGTTTTTGGGTTCATTTCCCCTTTAAGACAACATTTTCAATATTTTTTGCCCCAATTAATTTCTACCAATAATATAAATAAAAGCTTAAAATTAACACAAAAGAAAAACATGAGTAATCCTGTCTAAAATTATAAAATCAAGATTTCTGTTTCTGACCAATTCAAGGTACGTGCTCCAATATTAAATCTGTTGATGGTATATCATATTTGTCTCAAAATGTCCATTTCTATCCACAAAACTTGCCAGAAGTTATGGTTTAAGGGGTTATTAAAAAAAAAAATCTTCCGGAGGTGAATGCCCCCAGACCCCTGCGCGCCGCCGCGTGCGGCTTGCCTCCGTTACGTAACAGCACCACTGCTGGAAAAATTTCTAGGGGAAACACTGGTGTGTGCATATTACCTGGACAGCACATCCCAGAATCAGCAGCAGCAGTCTCTTCAACTCCTCCATGCTCTTGGCTAATGGACAATGACAATTTAAAAACAACATTACCTCTATGAAAAGCAGTCAGGCCAAATTATTGAAAGATATACAAATGTACTTTTTCGTCTTGTTAGCTCATTTCCATAGTAATATTATTCACATATTCAACAATGTATGCAAAAAAAGGAATTCAAACACAACTTCCTCTAGAGCTACATTATTTTGGCAGTGAGGTTTTCTAACTTACTTCATATTATGAAAGTAAGATTGCAGCACTCAAAAAGTCACTTCATGTTGTCTTTAAGCTATACTTTGAGTGTAATTTGTTAGAAATCCAGTAGCCATCCGTCAGCTATTAGTGGGTGAAATGCTGTGTGAGAATATCTGTTCTAGTTGACTGGGCCTCTGTATGAGACCATTTAGATTTGAGACCAGGCAACCATCTTGCCTATCAATCACATGTGCACATACACAGTTATCATAGCTCCACCACAGGTGTGTGAAACTCTCTCCGTCAACCCACACTGTTATTCTTAGAGCAAGGGAAGTCTCCTATATCAAGGGGATTTAGTTATAATTCCATTTAATCTCCGAAAGTCATCTTATCTTGCTTTATAATTGTAAAATTTAGACTACATTTGCAACAAAAAGCAGGAATTGTTTTCTGTTTTTCTACAGGCTCATTATCTAAAAGGTCACAGACCTTAAACCCAGTGTATGAAGCACAAACACATGAGCCAGCAACGATGGCTAATAATAACTCACTAATATTCATTACGAACAGTGCAGGCCGTACAATTTGATTAACATACCCTCCAGAAACATATAGGCCTATGGAACAAGGACATAAAACCACTGTGTGCAAACGTCTACGTGTGTATGTATGTTTGTGTGTGTGTGTGTGTGTGTGTGTGTGTGTGTGTGTGTGTGTGTGTGTGTGTGTGTGTGTGTGTGTGTGTGTGTAGGGTCAAGGTGTACTAGCCACACGTACGTACGTACGTTCGTGTGTCTAGTCCCCCGTGACCCTTCTCACCCCCCCCATAAGGAATGCGCACGCAGACGTACGTACACACGCACGCGCGTGTTTAGGAGTCACACATGCGCACGAACGTGCGGACTGCATGGCTGAGTTAAACTCATCACATGCAGACGTACGTACGTACACACGTGGGACTTTAAGTAAAAAAACACACGAACGTACGTACGTGTGGCTAGTACACCGTGACTCTTCTCACCCCCCATAGTGTGTGTGTGTGTGTGTGTGTGTGTGTGTGTGTGTGTGTGTGTGTGTGTGTGTGTGTGTGTGTGTGTGTGTGTTACCTGACAGTGGATCCTTGGCAATACAGAGGATGTTGGGAAGAGTCATGACTATTAACTGCTGTAAGGTCTCCTAAGTGATTCACAGGGGGGGAGACAGACAGACAAGTTATTTTACACTAATCTATGATGGTTAAAATAGAGGAGGGAGCAAATTCTGGAGGTCAATATTTCTTTATTTGCCTCCAATGGAAAGTGACTCAGTCGGCCACATTGGCTCTCTCTACAAGGGTATAAGGGTATAAGGCATTTGGGTATAAGGGTGAAAGGTACAAGAGTATACGATACAAGGGTAAAAGGGCTATCTGGACAAGGGTATAGGGTATAAGGTACAAGGGTATAAGGGTATAAGGGCATGTGTGTAGGCTACCAGCCAACAGCCGACCCTGTGGTCAACAGTATGAGTAAGTTTGTGTGAGAGACATGTAACCCAAAAATATATTGAATAAAACATAGAAACTAGCTGTAAAAATCTGCAATCTGTAACAGTCAAGATGTGATATTACTAAAAGCATTCAAAGTTGAATGTTCGTAGACATGATCAATACTGTTGGACAATTGCAAGATCTATGGACTGACCAATGATGCTGATTATGATAAACTTCTCTATCTCAGAGAACGTAACCTAACGAAAGCAATTCTTGCACAAAAGTAAACTAAACTGGAATAAAACACACATCAGAAACAGCTCTGCAGACTTCCGGTTGGGGATCGGAATGTAGTGGCCGCATTAGCTTCGCTCTCCCATTACTTTTTCAAAAATAATAACTTTTACCACCCCAGACCTCTTCAAATACGCACCAACGAACAATTAAATTAACATCAATATAAAGCTGGCAAAATGTCCTCGAAACCAGGCAAACATTCAAAGAAAGACGACGCCAAAAAGGAAGAAGCTCATGGCACGTGTGGTGGTCCCTGTGTTGCTAGCATAGCTGGCCTGCTAGAGGAGCATAGAGCGGCTATTTCATCCCAGTTTAAAATGGCCTTCTCATCTCTGGAAGAGAAACTGACACAAACACAAGCCATAGTAGAAGATCACAGCCAGCGCATCCTCTCTGTGGAGTCGAACGCTAACCTGATGGAAGAGCGTATGTGCTTGCTGGAGGAGAAATGCAACACGTTAGCTCATAGCAATGCTAGGCTAGCAGCTAAGACAGCGGATTTAGAGGGTCGGAGCCGGAGGAATAATATCAGGATAATCGGGTTGCCAGAGTTTATTGAGGGGCCTCGGCCGACAACTTTCTTTTCAGAAATGCTTGTGGAACTACTCGGAAGCCAAATACTACCAACTCCCCCCGAACTTGACCACGCACATCGCAGCCTCATGGCTAAACCCCCCCCGGGGGGGAAGCCGCGGGTTGTTATTGTTCGCTTACACCGCTACGAAGTGCGGGAATTGGTCGTTCGAGAGGCCCGCAAACAGAGAGGTAAACTAAAGTACAGGGGGAAACCGGTACTGATTTTTGAAAATTATACACCAGAAGTCCTGGAGCAGCGAACCAGATATCAAGAAGTCATGGCGGAGCTATACAACTTGGGTCTGAGGCCATCTTTGCTCTTCCCGGCAAGGTTAATGATTGTGCTTAAAGACGGGGCCAGGAGAGGATTCTCCTCGCCTGAGGAAGCGCGGGACTTTGCCACAGCCCACCTGCAGCAGCCTGCGGCCCGTTCGGGAGTGCCGTGAGCCGGAGCGTGCGGACTAAAGGGACAAACAACTCATCTGGTAACAACTTTTGTCTTTATTGACTCTTTAAAGAATAGCCATTGCACAGCGGAGTGAATCTTTACCCACCCTGGACACTGAATTGCACTCACGCTGCGGGCTGTTTGTCAACAATCAGGTGAGCCGATCCTAGCTGTTCTATGCTAATTTAGCTGACGTTCCCTCGGCAATACTGTTGGGTTGTAGCCTGGCAAGCCAGACCTACATCAGAAAGATGTAAGGTCTGGCGCAGCTCCATTGGCAGTGTGGGCGGGATAAACGGTTGTCTTTCAAGTTCCCTCTGCACGCAATAGGATAGCGCTACAACCAATCAGAGCAATGAAGAAGGTGACGTAGTCAGAGCGACGGCTCTGACTACGTAATTAATCAAAACTCAGAATAAATATTTATTTTCGAGGAAAGACTTCAGTGCCGTTCTTTGTTCTTTTCTCAAATAAAATGTTAACTTAAAGTCTTGAAGAGTCGCGGCCAAAGCCGAGTGGAGAGACAGCCGTTCGCCAGCAGCAGCAGCCATTGTTTACCTCTAACACAGAACCGTCGCATTTCTGTCGTCATTAGGTAGCCCGGCTTTCGACTCCGCCCCTCACGCTGTGATTGGTCTGACATACAAGACACACTTGGTGTTTCCAGCACCAAAAAGCGGACGGAGCTGTGCTAGACCTACACTAGCTGCCAAATAAATTTGCTGCCGCTAGGGGGTGTCTAGAGTTCTAGGCTAGTTGGGTTGCGTTACCATTGTTGAAATAATGTTCTGCTTTTAGGAGCTATGACTGTGCTGTTACTCTTATTTGGATCTATGACTGAATGTAGCCTACTGTAATTGGAACACTACTGCTTGATATCCTCTGCATTGAAATCCGCTCCCTGGATTGTACTATCGCGATTCAGGTGGACTTTCGTTTTATTCCATTTTGGCTTGCATTACTGTTTTTTATTTACTTATTTATTCTTTTCATTTGTGAACAAGCAATCACTAGATGATCAAAGCTCACTTGCCCTCTCAAAGCCTGTTGCTGTTAAAGAGAATGGAGAATAATGAATCATACGAATAGTTAATTATACTACGGACTATATTCAACCACAATCCAAGTTCTTTGGAATATTTCTGTTTTATGGTTCGTTTGATTTTAATATTGGGGATACTGTTACATGTTTTGCGAATAGAAGCTAAGCATTAGAGTGAAGGTTAGTAAAGGCTGAATAGTGTGCGCCAATGCGAAAAGGTATGAAAACCAAAGGGTTAGGGAAACTGGGGTTTGGGGAGGTGGGGATGGGTATGGCTGGGGTAAGTAAACCAACTTCCTTTTTTGTGTATTTTGTTAGTTTAGTTGTATGTCTCATCAGTCTCATTGTGTCTTTCAATGTTGCATTTATTTACCTTTTCTTTTTCTCATTTGCTCTGGAACCACTCACAGACTGCAGAGCTGATATGTCATACTTCATATTGATCTTTGTGCTATGTCTGATGTAGCACATTCACAGAAGGGTGGTGGACAGGTGGTAAGAATACTCTCATTAAATGTTGGTGGACTCAATGCCACACTGAAGTGCAGCAGGATATTTTCACACATTCAAAACCTTAAAGCTGACATAATGTTTCTTCAAGAGACACACTTACTTAATATTGATCATCAGAAATTGTGTAGACCTTGGATAGGACACATTTTCCATTCTAAATTTAACCTGAAAACGAGAGGCGTGGCTATACTTATTAAGAAAAATGTGCATTTCACCCCGGACAGAGTTATTGCAGACGCAAACGGTCGCTATGTGATTGTTCCCGGTACACTCTACCAGAAACCAGTTCTCCTCGTCTCCATCTATGCTCCTAATTGGGATGACTATAACTTTATGAAAAACTTATTGTCTTCTCTTCCTAACCTAAATTCCCATGTGCTAATTGTGGGAGGAGATATGAACTGTCTCATTAACCCTCTACTGGATAGGTCTAGCTCCAGAACTTCAATACCATCTAAAATGTCTCAGACCCTTTCAGCCTTCATGGAACAATACGGTTGTGTTGATCCCTATAGACTTCTCCATCCCACTGTTAAGCAGTACTCTTTCTTTTCACATGTACATCGTACTTTTTCACGCATAGATTATCTTTTCATTGACAAAACACTTATTCCCTCGGTGATATCCACACAATACTCACCCATAGTCGTATCTGACCACTCCGCTTTAACTCTTGACCTTCGCTTTGACCATAGGCCTAAGGATCATAGGACATGGCGCTTAGACCCCCTATTGCTGGCTGATGGGAATTTTTGTACACAAAACTCCGAAGCTATTGACCTCTTTGTGGAAACTAATAGCACGGAGGGCATCTGCCCTATGCTATTATGGGAAACCCTTAAGGCATTTATTAGGGGTAAAATTATTTCATACATGTCCTATATTAATAAAAATCGCAGAGCATGCCAAAAAGAACTGGAAGAATCCATTGCCAATTTAGACCATCGCTACTCAATCAATCAATCACCTGACCTTTACAAGGAAGGGTTGAAACTTAGGACTGAACTTGATCTCTTAACAATAAGAGAGGCTGAACAACATTTGCTCCATTCCAGAGGCACTCAGTATGAATTTGGAGATAAGGCTAGTCGGTTATTAGCCCACCAGCTGAAAACTAAGACTGCTTCCAACCAGATTACTCAGATCCGTACTAACACTGGTGCACTTACATCTGACCCTATAGAAATTAATAACGTTTTTAAAACATTCTATTCTCAGCTTTATACGTCAGAGTCTTCCAATAATGAAGCTCATATGTCCGAATTTTTCACAGCACTAGATGTACCTGTAATTTCAGAGGATAGCAGACAGATGCTGGACAGCCCTTTAAAACATTCTTGGAAAAATTGGCTCCATTACTACTGAAGATGTTTACACAATCACTCCAGCAGGGCTGCTTGCCACCCACCCTCACCCAGGCCTCAATTTCTCTAATATTAAAGAAGGACAAAGATCCCTTAAACTGTGCGTCTTTCCGTCCGATATCATTATTGTCTGTTGATGTAAAAATACTTAGTAAAAATGTAAAAATACTAAGGCCCTCTCACGCCGGTTAGAGACTGTCATGACCTCGATCGTGTCAGAAGATCAGACGGGGTTCATTAGACAACGGCACTCATTCGCCAACATTAGAAGGCTTCTCGGCATCATTCATACCCCACCCTCTCCTTCTGACCCAGAAGTAATCATATCTCTTGATGCCGAGAAAGCCTTCGACAGGGTGGAGTGGTGGTACTTGTTCACCGCGCTGCAGCATTTTGGTTTTGGTGGCAATTTCGTATCTTGGATTCGATTGCTTTATACCTCTCCTCAAGCATCGGTATGCACAAATACTTATCGTTCTAAGACTTTTCCCCTTTCACGTGGAACGCGCCAGGGGTGCCCACTTTCCCCTCTTCTGTTCGCCATCGCCATAGAGCCACTCTCGATAGCACTTAAAATGGAAAGAGGTTTTCTGGGCATTCAGCGCTGGGGAACAGAACACAAAGTCTCCCTCTACGCAGATGACCTACTTTTGTACATACGGAACCCATCATCTAGTATTCCTCGGATCTTAATAATCCTTAACTCCTTCGGCACGTTTTCAGGATACAAATTAAATGTTCAAAAAAGCGAATGTTTCCCAGTTAATCAGTCAGCTTTGGACATCCCAGCCCAGTCTATCCCGTTCCAACTTTCCAGCCTAGGGTTTAAATACTTGGGTGTCGCCATTACACGATCTATAAAGTCCTTGTGTGTCCAAAATTTTGCGGCTCTCACGTCAAAAGTTAAGTTGGACCTACAAAGGTGGAACCGTTTACCCCTTTCACTAGCAGGGAGAGTACAAATAATCAAGATGAATGTTTTACCTCGTTATCTATACCTCTTCCAATGCCTTCCCATTTTTTTACCTAGATCGTTCTTTAAATCTATCGACTCTGATTGACTCTGACTCTCAATTCATATGGGCAGGTAAAAATCCTAGAATCTGCAAAGCTGCCTTGCAGCGGAGCAGACTTTCAGGTGGACTTGGCTTACCTAACTTCTTATCTTACTATTGGGCGGCAAATGCGCACAAACTATTACTCTGGTTTACATCCCCACAGAGCAGTTTGTGCCAATTGGAGTCTGATTCATGTATATCTTCATCACCGCAGGCCTTGGCATGTGGTACCCTGCCCTTACCTTACTCACAGTATACATCTAACCCTATTGTTGTTGCCTCACTGAAAATCTGGGCTCAAATAAGGGGACATTTTAAGTGGTCTTCCCTTCCTCAATCAACACCTATCTGCAAAAATCATCTCTTTGCACCTGCCAGAATTGATCCGCGCTTCATGTTCCTGGTCAGAAGGGGTCTGCATTCATTGAAAGATTTGTATGTGGAAAGGTCATTTGCAAGTTTCGACCAGCTACGAGCCATGTTTGGATTAGCCAGTTCGGATTTCTTTAGATATTTTCAACTACGGGATTTTGCAAGAACTCATTCACCCGCATTCCCGCTTATCCCAACTGTCACTGGTATGGATCACGTTCTCTTGGTTAACACCACCACTAAAGGTCATGTCTCCTATCTATATGAACTACTGTTGCCGGCAAACAAATTAACTATTGAAAAAATTAAATCGGACTGGGAGAACGAACTACAGGTGACCCTTTCTGACCAGTTTTGGAGTAAAGCCCTTAACTTTTCTCTTCATGTATTCGGCTTAGCCTCATTCAATTTAAAGGGGAACTTGGCAACTTTTTCAACTTAATAAACCCGTCTGGAAATCATTTGGATGGTTAAATGGTCTGTTCCGGTGTTAATGGTGACTATCCCCGCTCCCCCCAGCCCCCCCAGGTGGAAAACCAGCCTTGCAACTTTGGGACTATCGTCCCGGTAAATTGGAAATGGGAAGTATCGCGAGAAGCGAGAACGAGCGAGAAACACGAACTGCTTTACGGCAATTCAACATAAATACACATGCCCCCCTCAATAACAAAATGTACATGTCAATGTTCTATGATACAGTGTATAATGTATTACCCACCTCGGTAGACATCGCGCCACACGAAAAAGTTGCCCGGCAACAAATGCACATGAGCAGCGGTAGAAAGGGGGAGGAGGGTGCCACAAGTGAGTTTTTTTACGACAGTGTTGTGTAATATATGTCCCAGACCTGTAGGGGGAGCGCGTTGAGAAAACATGCAACAACAAAAGTGAAAACCAGCGAAGAAATGGCTAGAGTTGCCAAGTTCCCCTTTAAAGTGCTTCACAGGATAGCAAGTCCAAACTCTCTAAAATCTATCCAGATACTGTTGAAGATAAATGTAATAGATGCTCGCTCTCGCCTTGTGACCTAACCCATATGTTTTGGACATGCCCAAAGTTATTTACTTTTTGGGATTCATTCTTTAAGGTTATCTCTGAAATAGCGCAGATCCATATCCCACCATCTCCTCATGTAGCCATTTTTGGAAGACTTCCAGATGAGAATGTCGCAACAAATACTCAATCCAATGTAATTGCTTTCTCTTCTCTGATTGCTCGAAGGAGGATTTTGCTCCTATGGAAATCCCGCCTCCCCCCATCATTTAAATTTTGGCTTTTTGACATCCTGTCCTTTCTAAAATTGGAAAAAATTAAATTTGCTTTGAGAGGCTGCTCTGATAAATTCCATTGTCACTGGCAACCGTTGATTAGCTATTTTGACAGTCTGCCTGCGAGTGAAATTGCACAGTAGAATCTAAAACATATTTGGCATTATATTATTTTTCCGCTGCTGCCTGTCCACTACTCTGCCCTCTCCTGTAGGAGTGACGTACATATAAACACTTGTTTTAAATCATGTTTTGACTGCCCTGCCTTTTCTTGCTTTTATTGTTTAATCCATCTGTAAAGTACTGCAACAATTCCATTATTCGCATAACACAATATGGAGACAGATTATTATTATTATTATTTTTATTTTATATTTTTGTTTTTATTTTGTTTTTATTTGCTTAATTATTTGTTTATCTTTTGTTTTATCCTGTCCTTGTCTGTTCGCTCTTATTTTTTATCTTCTTTTTTTGTTAAGGAAGCT
Organism: Merluccius polli; assembly: GCA_030340625.1. Taxonomy (NCBI): domain Eukaryota; kingdom Metazoa; phylum Chordata; class Actinopteri; order Gadiformes; family Merlucciidae; genus Merluccius; species Merluccius polli. The sequence continues at coordinate 30,795 of JAOPHQ010004029.1, forward strand.
GGTAAGGGGAAGGGGGGTGGGGGGGTTAGGAAGTCATAATTTGGAAAAACTGAAAATACCTTCTACTGTATTTGTGTATGTACAACATACTGCCTCATTTTCTTTAATAAAATGTTGAAACAAAAAAGAAACGGCTCTGCAGTGTGTCTTTCGTCTTCAGCACGAAAGCTACATAACATAACATAATTTAAATACTTATACATCTTCCTGTAGAATGACATTCTTAAGTAAAACCTTTTGTGCACCATATCTGACACAAAGCTTTATGTTAAAGAATCAAATAGATCATGCACACATGCATGATCTATTTGATCTGCACACACACCCTTTCCTTCAACTCAGGTTAGTATGAGTAGAGGTGTGTGTACTTTTTTCCCCAGAGAAGAAGGGTAATACCTTCAGATACTGTTACACCAACCTATACACAGCAGCAGGTAACCTGATAATTAGTCTCCCTTACACACACACACACACACACACACACACACACACTGAATTAAACATGTGAGCTGGCTAACAGATGTCTGAAGAGACATGGGAAAAGATAAGTGTTGCAGTTGTTGCAACTTACAATTAGTGTTGCAGTAGGGTCCTGCTCCAACAAAGTACAACCAGTATAACATCTATTCAATAAACAATAAGGCAGTTAAAGGAATGTACAGCAGGAAAATATACATGTATAAAAAATGTTGTGATGGTATAAGACTAGACAGTGTCTGGGATTTTGCATACTGTATCATCATGATAAAGCCTAAATCTTGTTCTGGTTAAAGCCTAAATCTTTTTCTGTTATCTTTTACATTTTTCCATTTGGCTTAGAGGAGTAAACATTAATGCTGTGGTGAGCAGCTATAGTTTTATAGTTTATAGTTTTCAATTATACATGTGATTGTTTTACATTCGTGGTCCTCCTCTCACTCACAAACTAAGTATAGGACCCCACTCCAAAAGACTTGTTGTAACAGAAGCATTTTCAAAGTGACTTCATTTTCAGGCATTAACAAGCAACTTGCTTGTATCATGACTTTAACGTGACGTGTTATGTCCACTAAACTGCATACCGCACCCTGACCCAACACCCTCTCCCACCACAACGATGCAGCCATGTGGAGGTGATCCATGCAAATGCTGTGGATTTCTTCTGGAATAACTACAGCCAGCCAAGTTGGGTTTTTGCAACACGGTCTCACACCCAACTCGTCACATATTGAGGCCTGGGCACTGACCCATGTCGTCAACATTTGCAGCAGAAGGTACGCCCCTAGCGTTGCTCCTGGACGACTCGCACCGCCCCATAGACCTGGGGGGGGCGCGGCTAAATCACGTCAGGTGAAGCTAGCTGGGATAAGCGGCATGCTTGAATAGACCTCGCGATCGCTCACAGAATCACCGATCGGAACATGGCGTTTCATACGTCACGGCCGTTGAACAGCTCCTTATTGGATACCCGACCCAAGCCCGACGGGACCCGAGGGGACCCGACGGGCCGGGTCGGGTTCGGACAGATATTTAGAAATATGCTCGGGTTCGGGTCGGGCTCGGTGACGTCTGCGCGATTTGAAATGTGCAATTTAAAACAGCTTATTATGCATGGTAGCCAATGGGCTGTTTCACATGTTGCAAAGGTTCGATTGTGTGATTAAAATACATTTTATAAATAGGACATACCTGACTACGTTGGTCCAAAGTGCCAAACGTAGAGGGGTTACAATAATGGCCCTTAAATTGTATGACTGTTACATTTTTTCTGCCTATTCTTTTCCCATGGTTTTGCGTCCAAGTCACGTGACTTTCAAGATTCACGTGACTTTTTCAGATTCCACATAGGACTCCCTTGTGATGTCACTCCGTCTGACGGATCAAACCCTCGCCCACAACATGTCTGAGGTTGATTTGCTGATCAACACATTATTCCGTGGCAGCGGGAGAAACTAATGTTGACAAAGTGACGAGTTACGATCGGATGTTTGTCCGCTGTTTAATTTTGATGGTGTGGGCATCCGTCCTGTTGGTTAGTTATTACTCCTGTATCAGAGCTATAGAGTAAACAACTCTATAAACAACTCTGGTTACTCTATAGCTCTGATTCCTGCACCATGTTTCAATGACGTCAGGTTGCTAGGGGCTACAGCTGACAGACGCCACCTGTTCCATTGGGAGGACCTATCAGCCGGAAGTACTGTCCTTACTGTACTATTGTTTATGTTGTAATGTCATAAGTGTTGACAATAAAGTTTGTTGTTATTGTCCCACACCACAATGTATGTCCCACAATGTTAACTCCAAACAATTCATGTTTTCCAATTCATTCATAAGACAAACAAAGCAGCTGGAAACACGTCTAAAAAAAACACTTGAAATAGAATGTAGCCTATATTTATATTTTTACAACATCAATCTCCCTATAATATGAACAAAATATGATCAGGTTATACTTTCTCTCTTGAAAACGGGCAAAACGCTAACCCTAACCCTAACCCGGAAAATGAATTTAAAAAACTACAAACGTTCGGAAAATGCAATACAATGAAGTGTGCGGCGCCATGTTTTTTCCGCCATGTTTTTTCCGCCATGTTTTTTGTAGTTCTAAAGCCCTTTGCATACGGCACAGGCCTACTTTCTTTCAAAAGCTCATATCTTGGTCAATTAAAAACAACTGCGTGTAAAAATGTAACTGCACACAGACATACATTCGCATTACCATATTATATACTATTGGTTCATCCGGGGCAATCCCGTCAGCCCTGGGGAAGGGAACACAATTGCTATAAATGGTCATATTAAGTAATATGGAAATATTTATATGAAACATTAAGTAGTTTAAGGGGTAAATGGGGTCTAAACTGCTCCAAATTGAAAAGCATGACTAAGGATAAGGTCACCATCAATATGTTGAACACATTTTGCCACTAAATATCCCTTAAAATATGTTTTAGTGATTTTATCCATCTTGGCTCTATATAGGCTGTGAGAAAGTACACATCAAAGTGCTTTGGCAGTGAGCAAGATAAAAATGAAACTTTGTCGTAGGATGACAATGAAGACATCGTTGGAAAGGTCTTGATCTGCAGAGTACAGATCTGCCACTGTGAACATTCTGGGTGGTTCCTGCTCCTCAGGAATGCCCTTTGAACCTTGAACCTAAGGCTCTTTTAAAGGCTTACAGAAAAGCAACACAATGTGATACAAACATGGGGAAAACATTTTTGGAAAGCCTTTGACTTCTTCTATCATGGCCTTTGTAGCCTTTGCCAAACCATCAGGGGGCGCTACTGGGTAAGGTCAAAACCAGATTTCACCCAATTAACAATAGTAAAAATGAAATCTGACCAAATAAATGTGCTCCCCGGTCCCTAAAACATATAATACACTTGCGAAGTTCCTTGACACATTTTCACATAATAGGGAAAACGTTAACTAAACATTTTAGAACTACAAAAAACATGGCGGAAAAAACATGGCGCCGCACACTTCATTGTATTGCATTTTCCGAACATTTGTAGTTTTTTAAATTCATTTTCCGGGTTAGGGTTAGGGTTAGCGTTTTGCCCATTTTCAAGAGAGAAAGTATAACCTGATCATATTTTGTTCATATTATAGGGAGATTGATGTTGTAAAAATATAAATATAGGCTACATTTTATTTCAAGTGTTTTTTTTAGACGTGTTTCCAGCTGCTTTGTTTGTCTTATGAATGAATTGGACAAACATGAATTGTTTGGAGTTAACATTGTGGGACATACATTGTGGTGTGGGACAATAATAGTTGTTGTTGTTTTTTTAACAAACTTTATTGTCAACACTTATGACATTACAACATAAACAATAGTACAGTAAGGACAGTACTTCCGGCTGATAGGTCCTCCCAATGGAACAGGTGGTGTCTGTCAGCTGTAGCCCCTAGCAACCTGACGTCATTGAAACATGGTGCAGGAATCAGAGCTATAGAGTAAACATAGAGTTGTTTATAGAGTTGTTTACTCTATAGCTCTGATACAGGAGTAATAACTAACCAACAGGACGGATGCCCACACACCATCAAAATTAAACAGCGGACAAACATCCGATCGTAACTCATCACTTTGTCAACATTAGTTTCTCCCGCTGCCACGGAATAATGTGTTGATCAGCAAATCAACCTCAGACATGTTGTGGGCGAGGGTTTGATCCGTCAGACGGAGTGACATCACAAGGGAGTCCTATGTGGAATCTGAAAAAGTCACGTGAACCTTGAAAGTCACGTGACTTGGACGCAAAACCATGGGAAAAGAATAGGCAGAAAAAATGTAACAGTCATACAATTTAAGGGCCATTATTGTAACCCCTCTACGTTTGGCACTTTGGACCAACGTAGTCAGGTATGTTCTATTTATAAAATGTATTTTAATCACACAATCGAACCTTTGCAACATGTGAAACAGCCCATTGGCTACCATGCATAATAAGCTGTTTTAAATTGCACATTTCAAATCGCGCAGACGTCACCGAGCCCGACCCGAACCCGAGCATAATTTCTAAATATCTGTCCGAACCCGACCCGGCCCGTCGGGTCCCCTCGGGTCCCCTCGGGTCCCGTCGGGCTTGGGTCAGGTATCCAATAAGGAGCTGTTCAACGGCCGTGACGTATGAAACGCCATGTTCCGATCGGTGATTCTGTGAGCGATCGCGAGGTCTATTCAAGCATGCCGCTTATCCCAGCTAGCTTCACCTTATGTGATTTAGCCGCGCCCCCCCAGGTCTATGGGGCGGCGCGAGTCGTCCAGGAGCGACGCTAGGGGGGTACCTTCTGCTGCAAATGTTGACGACATGGGTCAGTGCCCAGGCCTCAATATGTGACGAGTTGGGTGTGAGACCGTGTTGGGTTTTTGATGAGCGGCAGGGACAGAGCTGGAAAATGCACCGTAAAAAAAGAAAAAGTCTAGTCTTGTTTTTGTTCCACTGAAACAGCTGATTTCATTCATTAAAGGTCTCATTCCGCGAGAAACAGTTTAATACTTGTTTTTGTTGAAATACTATAGGTCTCACCGAGTTGCATGTGCGTGCTGCGCGTGAAAACGTTCTTCTACCCCCATTGCCTGTATTTGGCAATGAAAGAACAGAGAAAAAAAAACTGAGAAAAATCAGCGGATGAGAAAAGCCCCACGGATTGACGTCAGTCCGTGAATTAGTATTCATGGCCTCGCCTCCGCTACCGCCCACCGAAAGTCAGGAAGTAGCAGGGCAGTCGCGATTCTCGACTCGTCTCGCACTAGTTGAATATGGAGCGGAAAAATCCTCACTGCGCACTGGAGGTAGCGTCACAGTGCTGTTAGCCAACCAGAGGCGAGTTCATTAGCATGTCATGCATATTCATGATGAGAGGCGAAATCGTGTCGTTCGCCCCCCCCCCACCTCCCCCACCAAACTAAAACAGCATGAAACAGGCGCGGCAGAGCATTTTTTTTAACCAAAACCGGTACTGAGGGTATTTATTAACACTAGAGACCACCGCAAAATTAATGAAAAAACGATGAGATGAGACCTTTAAGTATACATTTGGGTTCTACTTAAACTATATTGTTAAGATGATGTGTACTTTATTTATCCCAGAAAAAAAAGTTTGTATAGGAAAGCATTATTATGCATTATGACAATTTGTTTTTATTTTGTATAAGGGATTACATATGGACTACATATCCATATGCACATCCATATGGATTGGAAACAATCCATATGTGGTATAGGTATTTTGTAAAATGTACACTTTTTTTGGAGCTAAACATAGCAAAACTAGAACTGTGAGCAGCCAAAAGTGATGTTTAAGATTACAAACATCTATTGGTGGAAGTCCTAGAACTCATGAACAGATTGTTTAAAAACAAGAGCAAAAAAAAAAAAAACAAGAGCAAAAGAAAGACGGATTGGTTGTACATTCTCCCCCCCCCAACCAACCACCTCCTCCTCCTTTCCTTTTCTTCTTTGGTTTCTATTGAAAGAGAGAAGGATTGACACCACATGATGCCACACACACACACAGACACAAGAGATATACAACTAAAGTAGATTTGGGCAGAGTGGGGGTGGAGCAATGATGTCACACACACACACACACACACACACACACACACACACACACACACACACACACACACACACACACACACACACACACACACACACACACACACACAGCTATGCATCAAGAGAGAGGGATAGCCAATGACGTCATCAGTATGTGGATGCGACACACATTGCTGGCAGGTTAAACTGACCCAGGTTAAACTAGCCTCCTGGGAATCCTGAAAGCAAAACACTCAAGTGTATTGTTATTTTCGGATGCACAGAGCAAATGCAGACAAGAGGAGGATGGGTGATGGGCAGGTTAACACTCCTGCTGCCCATAACCAAGACAAGTTAACACTTCTGCCCTGCTGACCATAACCAAGGCAAGGGCACTACTGGTTCCCGGGTGCTACCCTGTGGCAGCCCACTGCTCCTTGCTCCTAGGATGGGTCAAATGCACAGACAAACATCTCCATGGGGATTAATAAAAGTATATCTTCTTCTTCTTCTTCATCATCTTGAAACACTCCTTCGAGGAACAGGCTTGGTCATCACTCGTCTGGTGGACCCTTGGCTTTTGCAATGCAACGTAACTTCATTAACAATATTATTGTGAGACCTTAGCGTATGTCCACGCCACATATAGAGGTGCACTGATACAGTGCATGGAAATAAACATGGACACACGCGCACAGACACACACACACAAAAAGTAGGCCAGAGGATGTCAAACATCCTAGTAAGGCGCAGGGGGGGGCTTTGTTCTCCAGTTCCCACGGTTACCAAGGAAGGGTAACGCAAGAGGCATATAGGGGCCGAGGGAGGGAGGGAGGGAGCAAGTGAGACTCTACTCCACTTTACTCGCCTTTGGTTCCAAGTACTGCAGATAGTACCTCCTCAGTGTAGGCATGATTCTTAGCTGATCTTCATAGCCACACTACGTGAACACCTAACCCTAGCCCAAACACACAGCAATGGAGGTGTTAACCTTCCTGCCTTTATTCACAAACTGTTACCTACACTGTACATTTACTGCTAAACGGTAAACTTCACTGCTAACCGGCTACGCACATACTCATAGAACTGGAGTTACATCCAGGTAACTACTATCTCTGCTCCGCTCGCTCTCTCACTTGCTTAACCACACACTCGCTACGCACTGCCATATTCCTTAAAGGATCTACACTACTCTTATAACAGAAGATATCAAAGGGATGGTGATTTGATATAGCTGCTCTTTGTCAATTGACCATGGCGTGGTTTTGCGGGCTGACGATTCTAGTGGTGATTATCTGACCAATCAGTGGTCTGCAGTGTTTTCCCGTCAACTTTTAGTATCGGCTCAGCTCGCTTTGAAACCTCAACTGAGTTGAGATGAGCCGATACCATGCAGTGGAAAAGGGGCAATAATGGCAGGGTAGGGGAGGCCCAAGAGGCCTTTATTGATTAGAAGAAAATGCCAGTCTCCAGTATACCCCCCCCCACCCAATTGTATGTCATTGATTGAAAATGGTGCAGACCCTTTTCGCGCTTGCCCACTTTTTAGTTACAAAAATATCAAACCTTATTGACAGTGTAAACTAGTGTAGTGCAGTATAACAAACCTGAGGGCTGTCAGAAGTCAGACTTCTGTGCAGTGTTTCAGCACGGCACACAGACCCAGCCAGTGTCAGGTTACAATGCATTTACACAATAGAAGAGGGTTAGGGTGCGTTGGGGGGCAGGGCCCGCACACGCACACACACACACACACAGAGCCCTTCTGCTATTGTTTGTCCAGTGGGACAGCCTCCCACACACACCCCACCCTACAGAGACCAAAGCCCTGTCTGTCCTGAGATTGTCCAATGAAAAGAGAGCTTAGTCACACAGTGAAACCCTAGCGCCCGTCCACATCCCATAATATTCATAAGAGCATGTGGGAGTCTTTATTGTTTCTGCTGTTGACTTCTTAAGGTTCATTCTTGATCTGTGTGTGTGTGTGTGTGTGTGTGTGTGTGTGTGTGTGTGTGTGTGTGTGTGTGTGTGTCTCTGCAGTTAGTGATTAACCATCAACAGACAGATTAACCCCCTTCTGCCCAGCATGACCCACTTTAAAGAATGTGTGCCACCTGACACACACACACACACACACACACACACACACACACACACACACACACACACACACACACACACACACACACACACACACACACACACACACACACACACACACACACACACACACACACACACACACAGTGAAGAGAGAAGATGTCTATATAGATGGCTATATAGTCCATCTTAGTCTCATGTTGACAATGGAAACTGTTCAAGAAGTGTGTGATTTAGCCCTAATACTAGACAACACATAGCTAGAAGTCACCAAATGGAGAGGCTAAAGCGGTCTTGTAGCACATGCCACATCCCTTCAATCTTTTACAAACGAACATTTCAAGAATGCAGAATAACATATGTTTTGTCTGCAAATGACGTCTGCAAATGAATGATGCATGCAAGCCACAAATATGTTGTTTGTTGACTGGTCATGTGGATTGTGTCTGTTCCATGTCTGCACCTAACCAAATCAAAGTCCTTGCCTTATTGGCAAAACAGTCAGTCCATAGCCAGGTTTTAGATTGTGGACTGTATTTTAGCCAGGCTAATTTTCTGTATAACATAATGTCCAATTTCAGTCACAAGAGGTTCTCACACTTTCATGTTGTTCATAAAATGTACCCTTTACTACAGACATAAATAAGTAGCTCACACAAGCACATAATAGATCCTGTTATGTAATATTAAAACCCTGCAATTGCCTTTGAGATGTTTCTCCAAAGTGCGTGTCAGGTTAGAGCTTAGCCTTAGAGGAAATGTGCATGTGTGTGTATGGAGAGTGAGAGGCTTGACTGACTTGTCATCTGCTTATCACCAGGACTGCATCTTTTACAGAGCTACACACTAAAAGGGGGCAGCATAGCACCAGCCAAATCCAAATACACACAGGATTGATGGCTTTTGCTAATGACTCTGTTTCGCTTTAAATGGATAACCGCTTAATCATTATCTTAATCATATAATCACCATTGGGATTGCAAGCAAGTGCACATATATCAGCCATAGTAGTACACAAAACACACACAAAACAAGAATGAACCTTTTGAAGTCAACAGCAGAAACAGCGGTGCTCTGCTAGTAGGATTAAAAATGAATAGCTGGCATTCTGTTAGAATATATTAGGGATCCAATTCTGTTATTCAGCTATAAATGGTAATTTGCATGGGCGTGGGGGGGCATGGGGGACTAGTGGGTTTATGTTGTTATATGTTGTTTTTTATCAATGTGTTTGTTTCCATGTATTGTTTGTGTCCATCGAGGACTACTTTGTAAATAAGCGTTTTAAGTAACGCTTTCAAGTGCTATCCTCTGGGATTATTGTATCTTGATACTCCTTGGAGTTGTTTGTACTTTTAAATTCCTAATAAAAATCAATCAATCAATCAATCAATTCGGGAATATCAGCATGCCCACTTCGGCATGGTACAGTTAGTATGATGGACAGTGGAAGAAGCGATAGGTAGCAGTTTCACTGGTTTGGTCACAGTTTGGTGTCGTCTTCAATGCTAGTGAGATTAGTATGGCCTCAGGATAATAATAAAATGTTTCCATAAGCCTCCATGTCTAAAGTCCTAGCCAAATAAACACATGCTACCCGCTCCACAACATAAGGTTGTTTGACACCCAGGCCTGTTGCTAATTGATTTAGAAGAAAAACTCAATTAACCCGTCACATATATCGAAAGGCGATTTCCTCTGGGGACAGGGATGGATATTAAAAAAAACAAGGTCGATCTATGAAAACACGCACGAATTATCAATAGAGACAAAAATAACATGTCAATGTTCAATGCTCATGTTTTTAAAGCTGAAAGGAACCCATGATGCCTGTGAAACACACACCCATACAGTGCCTCATCCCCAAGGCAAGGTTAATCAGCTGAGGACCTTAGCACATCCAAATGATATGCAAGACAGAGTATGGGGAAAAAGAGAAACACTCCAATGATTCAAACTAAGGAGTTCAACAATGGGATTGTTGAACTCCTCCCCCTTCCGACTCTGGTCAGCAACACCCCAATTTCTTGATGATTCTAGTTTTTTTGGCCACATTATACTGTGGTGTGGGGTATGTTAAGATTGTTTTTTACTTCCCATAATCCGCAAATATTAAACATGTTCAATATTTACGATCTGATATCCTGTCATATGGAGGGAACCCCGAGGACAGCCGAGTACACAGTGAATGGATTGTCACATTGTTTGTATTTAATGGGAACTGAGCATTTTTTTCAGCAGTGAGCGCCTCGTGTCTGTGATGGAGCACCTTGGACACATACAAGTCAAGAAAAAAAGCATCCAATGGCATTGCAGGTTTGGGAGTCAATGTTATATGGTTGTTTACAGTAAAAACATTTTTTCTAGGCTTCAATAAAAAAAGGCAGTGTAGTGCTCCTCACAATTTACTACGGCCTGCACATGTTCTCTGTGTGATCAGGGGCTTCGTTTGGTTCTACTTAATAAGCAGTAGTGTGTGTATACCTGGTAATAGTTTCTGATTTGTCTGGTGAGTACAGTCAGGTTGTAGAGACGAAGGGACACATCGTTGTTCACGTTCTTATTCAGGCGCTGATTGGTCGGGCTGGGGTCACTATGGAGACACAAAAAGAGCACTCTAAATGACACAACTACAGAAACTGTTAGTCTCTCTCTCTCTCTCACACACACACACACACACACACACACACACACACACACACACACACACACACACACACACACACACACACACACACACTTCAATAGCTCAGGACAGCCATTGTTTTGGGGATACGATTTAGGCCAAGTCCACACGTATCAAAACAATCTTTTTTTCCCCCGTTTTCCCTGGCATCGTATCAAGAACATTTGCGTCCAAACGGATCCATTTCAATACGACTCAACACGCTACTTCATATTCCAGGCGTATAGGTGGCGCTGTTTCACCGGAAGAGGAAGAGCGGAGCATGCGCATAAAGTAAATAAATGTAAAATGTGGCTTATGTGGTTGTCCATCAGCCTTTTTTGCTCAGCGTGGTGGCACAGGAGCATAATATTTTGCGATAGTAACCCTAATAGGCACAATATCTTCTCCAGCAGGAACACAAGCATGTAGTCTGCCATTGTTGTTGTTATGAGACGTCGTCACGGGTTACAAGAGGTTACGCTCGAGGGGTGTGGCGATGACGTCATTGAAACGCAAGTATGCGTATTGGCCGTCCTAAACGAACACTCAAGGGCTTCGTTTGTGAATTTTTTCACCCTGGGACCAGGTTTCAGAAAAGTTTGTTTGCAAGGAATGCGTTTACAGGATTCGTTTGGACGATCGGCCAAAACGATGCAAAACATCTGCGTTTAAACCAAAAAGTGTCTCCGTGTGGATGGCCCCTTAGACTACATATATTATGCTTTTGTTTAAATAGTAGTAGTACACATAGGCAATCTGCCAGACTGTTTGCCTGATAACTGATTTGCATACGGGAGCGGGGAGCAGGGAGGGGCTTAATCTGCTTGGTTGACCTACTACTGCAAGAGGATTGGCTGGGTAGGTGATGTCAATTTGAATGTCCCTTTCATAGCGCACAATGAGTTTGTGGCGAAATGTTAAAATGAAGCAGGCCAAACACGGTTGTCCTGATTAAGTCAAAGTAAGAAGAATTAACTGTGAATTACAATGTTACACTGTGCTTATAGTCTCCATGAGAATAAACAAAAGCAGAACACATTTACACAAGAATGAGAAATGGCAAACAAAGCAAGTGAACCAGTTTGTAGCATGATTAAGTTGTCTGAAGTGGTTTCCGTAGGTTTTTTTGTGTCCATTTCTTAATTCCAGATCAAAGTGTTGCGTTGGACTATGATAGTAAAATGATGGTTCAATACAGCACAGGTACATAAATAGGCCAAATACATAAACACAATAATAACTAAGTATCAAGTCCTCTAGTCCCTATAGAGTACTGTATTTTTGGTTTCCTTCATTTTATCAGTTAGAAAGGATGCATCTAACAACTTGAAGGCAGGATGTGGTGTAACACACACACACCTGCACACAAAAGCTCTCTCTCTCTCTCTCTCTCTCTCTCTCTCTCTCTCTCTGTCTCTCTGTCTGTGCAGCTACCTACATCTGGGTCATGATCTTGTGTAGAAATACACCATCCACCAACTCCATGAACACGTTGACCCGCTCCTCTGAGCTCACCCCGTCTGGAGAACCCAATGGACCCAAGGTCTGAATCTAGAGAGAGAGAGAGAGAGAGAGAGAGAGAGAGTCATGTGAGGAATAGCATGAGTGTTACAACAATGTGCCTTTGGTGTTGCCAATTTCCTAAAATGTAAGTGACCGATAGAAAAGAGGAATCTATATTCACCCAAAATTAAACAAAAAAGGAGGCACATGGAAAACTTTCACTAACATGTCAGGGGACATTTTTCCCTCTGACCCTTTTTAATCTGTGGCTGAGCGCATGATAACGTGTGCATGTTATGTTGTGCAAAACATAACAAAGCCAGGAAAATGTGGATGGATGGACGGCTGGCTGTCCGGCTGGTTAGCTTGCCTAACAGGATATGAGATCACAGGAAAGCAGGAAGTAGGTCTACATCAGGTTTAATGACCTGTGCTGATGGATTTGATTATTTTTTGGGGGAAAAACCTGTAGCACTTCAAATTGACTACAATTTGAACCAAAACTTAAAAAGTAATTTGTTAATAAATGAAACATGGATTTATTTCGAACTTTATCTTGACATCATGATACCAAGCTCCCAGTACAGATACCAAAATCAGACCATCTGTGTCACCCCTTAATAATGAATAGCCAATTATGATGAAGTTATGAACTATATGCGTTGAACATAACTAGTTACCCCCTACTATTTTGAACTGAGACGTTGTGACACATCCGGTCTAATCAAAGCTGCATGGTTGATTAATTGGCAACGTCTTTATATTGCCTGCAGCCAGGATGTGTTGATTTGTAAGTAGGCCTATGCGTTAGCAAACGCGTACACATCAACTGAACTTATTTATGACCAGTCCAGAGTAGTTGTAGTAGTAGTAGACCAGAGTAGTTGTACATATCGTCGTATAGGACGTGTAAAACACAGCATCATGTTGAAAAGCCGATAGATTTTTTAGGTGTATTGAAGGATACATAAAATGTGATAAAGGTCCAGTCTGCAGGAGATAAATAATGTGTTTAGATACATCTGAGCTGGACTGACTTAGAACCGCATCAGAAGTAATGTCATTAACCTGACAAGGGAGGGGTAGAGCAGCTCATTTCCTTTCCTACTGTTATCTTACGGCAGGTGCCAAACTGTTTCCACTAATGTTCAAGCGTGTCTAGTAGTAGTATACTTGTGTGTGCGAGAGAGAGAGAGAGAGAGAGAGAGAGAGAGAGAGAGAGAGAGAGAGAGAGAGAGAGAGAGAGAGAGACTCACCCAGACCACCAATGGCGACTCCATGAAATTGAGCAACAACTCTGATAAAGTCAAATCCATGTTGACGGTCTTGCGATCGCTAACCAAATAAGCGACCTAATCACTGATCACTGGTCACCGGCGGCCCGCGGCCCAGTCCCCCCTGACGCTCCGCAGCCGACAGAACAATAAGGCATCGGTCGGCATGAGCGGACACTATCGTCTTAAAGCCCTTCCGACGCCGCAAACATCGTCCTTACAAACCCGCTTCTGGGAAAGCGGATAACCAAAAAACTCGCCGATACTCCGAGAAGTGAGATCTCCGCCAGAGAGCCGATGGCTAATGAAACTAACTCAGGTGAAAGTAACAGTTGGTCCAAACTTTGCAGAGCGGTTGTGTGTGTTGCCAAGGAGATCCGATTCAAACCGTAAAGCGACCGCACCGCTGTGAAACAAAAAAAAACGTAAGAAAGATGAATAAAAAAAACACTAGGATTAACTGATATTAAACTTGATTTAAAACATTTTCGCGGCGTTTATACATTATTTTCCTATTTAGAGTTTCTTTCTGTAGCTTATCGTTCTCCAGTCAGTGCTGCACGAGGAAGAGTGACACACTGAGCGAGGTTGGGTTTGACAGACATGTGTGGGGGCCAATGGAGAGCAGATGGCTGTCCTCCCGCCCCTCAGGTTGAACAGCCAATCACGGAGCGAGCGGTTCGACGTTAACGGTACAACCGCACCTATAAAAAGTGATCCCGCACTGTGTGACCGACCATCCGCTTTCAGTTCTCTGGAAAGTAGTTCCTGTACTCAACGTTCTGGGTACTTTGGGTGGAAACACGACTTTAAGAGTAGGCCTCTACAGCATGGTATCCGTCCACTGTACAATGTTAAATAATATGTACAATAATGTAAGAAGTGCGTTTGGTGGCCGTCTAGTCATCTGGTCAGGTCTGGCCTAGGTGTTTCAGAGAGTTTCAGGAAACCGTTTTTGCCTTCTGCTATTGTTGCACCTCCTAGCGGAAAGTAGACAAACTGCAATCACAATTTTAAATAGTCGAAATTCCTTTTTTGAACTTTTTAAATAACTGATTATTGAAATTACGATCAACTTAATGTCATTTCAATTAATAGTGGTGAAAACTGCATTACTGGCTCCCCACTCTCCCACCAGACGCTGTCCAGCGCAGCAACTCTGTGGAGGGCTCTCACCCAGGTGGTATTTAACCCTTTTTCTCCTAGGATGGCGAAGTCAGGTCCCGCCCTTACTCCTAACCATCTCTAACCTAATACCTAAACTTAACCATCTCAAACCATACCTAAACTGAACCATCTTTAACCTAATACCTAAACTTAACCATCTCTAACCATACCTAAACTGAACCATCTTTAACCTAATACCTAAACTTAACCATCTCTAACCTAATACCTAAACTTAACCATCTCTAACCTAATACCTAAACATAACCATTTCTAAACTAACACCTAGCAATTAGACCTGTAGACGTTTACCTAAACCCAAATGTAAACCTAAACATAATTTGCAACGTAAAATGGAGACCCACAATCCTACGCACTAACCAGTGCGCCACTGAATAAAAAAAACAAAACACCTGTGGCTTTAACCAGCTACGTGTGTTGTAACGTTACTATTAATTATTCATGAGATGCCTTCGCCATCCTAGCAGCTGTCACTGCTGAACTCTGCACCACAGTGACACGTGATAGAGTGCAGGCCAATTATGTTATGATCCAACAGTTCCAAACATTGGGAACCAATAGCAGCAGCGCTGCATAGGAGCCCTGTTTTCACTGCAATTTTGAAGGTAAACGGCAGCAGTTGATGTTTACTTATTATCACATTTAATTCAGTTAAGAATATATTTTACAGCATTTTACAGCAATATGTCAACGTTTTTTTTAAAGTTGATTTTAACTAGCTAAATGGATAAAGGTGGATTACAGGGAGCAAATCAATATGGTTTGTTATGTTGTTTTTATGTAATTGTAAGTGCTGTTGAATATATGTTAAAATTAATAATTCATAATTTCATGTGTTAAATAATTTAGATAAAAACTTTAAATGAGTAAATTCATGTGTGTGTTATAAGGTAAAACACAGGTTAATTTCATAATGTATTTTATGAGTTTGTTCCTATCGGTGCTGCTGTGTTTCGGCCCGGAACCAATGTTACTACCTGTGTGCTGCTACGGCAGAATTAATAGAGCGTAACAGTGACCGCCCCTTTTTAACAGCTCTGGTGCCGGAAGTAAATTTCCCATGCATTTATCTCGTCCACTTTTCGTATAATCCTTATAAAAAGAGTATTAAGCCTTTAACCAAGCCGATCGTTCGTTGTGGTAGTCGTGACCATATTATGTTTGATTCGGGCATAAAAAGAATTTGGAAAACGGAAGAAAAGCCAAAGGTACTTTATTTTGTTGACCGAGTGAGGAACTACTCATTCCGAATCAAACATAATATGGTCACGACTACCATAACGAACGATTGGCTTGGTTCAAGTCGTAATACTCTTTTTATAAGGATTATACGAAAAGTGGACGAGATAAATGCATGGGAAATTTACTTCCGGCACCGGAGCTGTTAAAAAGGGGCGGTCACTGTTACGCTCTATTGATGCCACACTTTGAAGCTAGACTGCAAGCATGACCCGAGATGTGTCAAGAACCTCTTTTCATGACAAGCGGCTAATGAGGTATTATTACTTGTATAAGTGATGCATTTGTTTATATTTGTTTGAGCTGACATATATTTTTGTGTATTTGTACAGTTCTCACGGCATAAAAGCATAAATGGAATGGCATGTTGAACGGCGTAAAGACATGTTGAACAGCATGAACGATGGGAGAAGAGACGAAATAAATGCCAGTTAAAGAGAAACCGATCCGTGTCTGTCGTGACGAGAGCTACAGTAATGTTGTGCATTCCAACAGACAAATGCCTCTAAACATATGTGTTTGAGTGGGAAAGGGTAGCCTATTTGGTACGTAGACATTGGAGATTATTATTTTGTTTGTTTTACATGTGTTATTAGTCGGGTTGGTGGTGAAATAAGGATGTCATGTCATGATAACATCATGTGTTGATTTTGATACTGATCAGTATCAATCAAATCAACATATCTTAAATGGAAGAATAGGGAACAGATTTAGGCTGTGACACTTTTGTGTGATGCATGGTTGTTTATATGGATGGGAGAGTTTGAAGATGTGGAAATAGATCTCCCTCCACTGTAATGGAGATGTTCTGGAAATGACCGCATGTTGGATGACATGGAGATGGAGTGCTGTGCCTACCCCACACCCTGATCAAATAAACACAAGGCTTCAATTGAAAATCCTCACCTTACATAGTTTGTTATTATAGTCTTTTGTGATGATCAGTTTGCTCCTGCTCAGATTGCTCCTGCTCACTTCTGTCTATTTTTACCTTCTTTTTCAGCAGGGAAGCAACACATCCTGACTCCATGCTGTGAGGGGTTGGTGCATCCCCATGAAGGACAGCCGACCATGATAGAATGCAAGGCTTGATGGGGGCTGGCTCCAAGGACAAGATGGATCAATGAGCATAGACCAAGACATTGAAACATTATTGATGCTTTTATCAAACTTTCAATCATAGGGACAATATGTCCATTGTTTACAGGTTAAGAATAAGAACTCAGTTACTGAATTTTCATGCCTAAAAAACAATCACAATTAACTTGTGTAGGGTCATGCCATGTCCTATTGTGTGCATTGCAATCCGATTTAACTTTCAAGACTGCCTTAAAATCAGTATGAATTTCACAATTTTTCAGGCAATTTTAGAGCAATGTTGTATTAGAATAGAATGGGATAGTATATGTCTTTATTGCATAAGTCTGGATTTACTTACATGAGAACATCTATACAAATCAGAGAGGTCATAGCATACATGATAGTTTATAATGCTTGTTTTCTGTAATTATGGTTAGGTCAGTACATGTCGATCTATAAGGGTACCATTGTCATGTTATATATTAATAGGGGAGACCATTCTGTCACTTTTTCTTTGCCAAATAAATGCTTATTTCTGCACATTGTGTTGTAAAGGCGCTTCTTTAGTCACTGAGTCTATCCTTTTTCAACAAGCTATTTTGTTTTGCAAACGAATATCGTCAAACTAAAATCACTGCGGTGCATCTCGGTGTCATTGTCATTGACTTTTTTAAATGAATTGTTCATCATTATTATATTACAGGGAATTGCACCAGAGGCTACATATGACATGGCGATGTGTAAACCAGTGGCAAGGACAAAAAATAGTGCCAGGACTGGTGTGAAGTACAAACATTTTCATGCATTTCTAACATAACAAACATTACAGTAAATATTATTTGTAGTATTTGTTTTATATAGGCCTTTAGTAGATATTATCTTTGGCAATTTATGAAGAATTCTCAGTACCAGGGTTTGGGGTAGCGTAACAAACACTTTTAAATTAGAGTTATTTCAGACAGTTTGCATTACAAACATGTACAGGGAGGTAGCGTCAGGGAGGTTTTTTTCAAACATGTATTTTCTTTTTTTCCTTCTTCGATTCTTGTTATACAAATTCCAATTATTGTTTAATCTATTTCCTTCTCTTAAAAATGAACTCAGGAAGCACAATGATCATGTTTGGAAAAAATAAATTTCTCTCTCTCTCTCTCTCTCTCTCTAATAAGTGTGGGTGTCTGCTATAGTGTGAAAGGTCGGGTGACTGAATAGTGAAATCTAAATGAAACTTGACATATCTCACTTTTATGTCAGGGCCTCTTCCAGATCCTCACGTCATGGCCAGCGGGTAGAAACTGAAAGACATCCATCCGCAACCTTGGATATGCTACCTGTCATTGCTCCCTCTGTACCATGTATGGACTAGTGAAGATTTATTAAATGTATGTTTGCAAGCAACTGCTACCAACCTTGTTTTTAGATTATGCTTTGAGCCACTATGGAAGCCACTTTTTTTTCTTTTTTCCTTCCGCCCACTTATATTTTATTATCAAATGTGTAAATAAAAAAAGATGCAAGTTTTCTTGTTTCTTTAATGTAAAAGATGTAAATAGGCATTTTACTCAGGAAAAACTAAGTTACAAATGTTTTTGCAAAATGCTTCACAACATCAAGTTCATTAATCGCCATGAAAAGGTAATTACCCTTACCTTCATGCAAAATATAACATATAAAATATATCTTATATATAGATAACATATAGATATAAACTGGGGGCCTCTGTTAGACATTCTATCTTATATATAGATATATACTGTATATAATTGAAGAGGAGGTAGACGTGAGAGCAGTGAGAGGAGCAGAACTCTTGGTTTACATGGCCTCAGACTTGGACTCATGCTGACTCTCTCCTCTCCTCGGCTTCGCCTTGAAATCCTGCCCATGAATATCACGAAAAGAATCAGTGATAAGGGGCAACCTTGGCGGAGTCCAACAGCCCCGGGGGCCCCAATATTTGGAGCACACCCACCGGTCCCCCTTTTGGAAAATGAGAACCATTACCCCAGTGCCACTCCACAGGCACTGTCCCGACCTCCACGTGACACTGAAGAGGCATGTCAGCCAAGACAGCCCAACAATGTCCAAAGCCTTCAGCATGTCACACCTGGCGCCTCGCCTTGCCGAGCTTCGTGACTATCCCAGAGATCTCTGCCAAGGATATGGGTGAGGCTTTCCCCGAGTCTTCAGACTCTGCCTCCTCCACAGAGGACATGTTGGTGGGTTCAGGAGTTCCTCAAAGTGCTCTTTCCACCGCCTGACAATATCCTCAGTCCAGGTTAGCAGTTCTCCTTCCCTGCTGAACACAGCCTGAGCCAAGCCCTGCTTTCCCCTCCTGAGTCTTGAGGCCAACCGAAGGTCCTTCTCCCACACCTGGGTTTTTGCTTCAGCGTTGGCGGAAGCCGCAGTATTTCTAGCCTCCTGGTACCTATCCGCTGCTTCAGGAGACCCCTGGGCCAATGGCCCAAAAGGCCTCCTTCTTCAGCTTGACGGCTTCCTTTACCACTGTTGCCACCAGCGGGTTCTTAGGTTGCGACAGGCACTGACAACCTTCTGACCACAACTCCTAGCAGCCGCTGCAATGGAGGCTTTGAACATGGCCCACTTGGATTCCATGTTCCCAACATCCCCCGGGATGTACGAAAAAATTCTTCCAGAGGTGGGAGTTGACCCCATGGACAGCGGCCTCCGCCACACGTTCCCAGTTCACCCTCACTACATGTTTAGGTTTACCAAGTCTGTCCAGCAGCCTCCCCCACCATCTGATCCAATTCACCACCAGGTGGTGATCAGTTGACAGCTCTGCTCCTCTCTTCACCCAAGGCTGTATGTCCAAGACATACGGCCGCAGATCTGATGATACAACCACAAAAACGATAATTGATCTTCGCTGAGATCATGATAACACGCTGGAATAGTGCGGTCTGGGGGCTCGGGTGTAGACAGGGAAACAGCGGTATCTGCAGGCGACAGGGCAGACTGCAAACAGGAGGAGTGAAAAAACAAACTCCAACTTGCCACTCTGCCAGTGATCTAATTGAAGTTGGGATTATGCTGCTTTCGCCAAGGTTGACAGAGAACCAGTGGAGCATGAGGTGACACAATAATGTGGAACTTAACATACTCCCGATGGTTGCTAGATAGAACCATAACCCGGGTAACCCGGGTGAGGAGTTTTCCGTCCAGATCGTTTGCATCAAGGGGAGAGGCGAGATTCCACTGCTATGCCCGCCTGGGCAGCTAAATCGATATTTAAAAAGTTCATCATCCCCGGAGTCCACAAGAGCTGGGTGGCATTAAGCTGCATGCAGGATCTAGGAAAAAGGAAAGCATGGGCTTGGCTCACCAGGACCCCTACCGTCACCGACGAGACTCCTCTTTTGGCCGAAGAGGACAGTTAGCAATGCGGTGACCCACCTGGCCGTAGTAGATGCAGGCCCCGAAGTTCATCCTAAGGTGGCATTCTGCTGGGAAAAGACGGGCACTGGCCAGTTGCATGGGCTCCTCTTCGTGGACCTCAAGAGGGTTATGAGGGCCGGAATATGGAAAAGGGTCTGGTCTAACAGGTGGTGATGAGAGGATGAACGCCATAAAGACTGAGAGTGGGGACGGCTAATTCTCTCTACATCTCTCACAAAGCCTATTGTCTAGCCTGATGGACAGGGAGACTAACTCCTCTAAACTCCCACTCTCATCCCTAACAACCAATTCATCCTTCAAAGTCTCACTGAGCACACTAACGAACACAACCCGAAGAGACTGATCGTTCCACCCTGACTCAGCTTCAGCCATCTCAAACATCCCAAGCCATCTCTTCCCTAAATTCCAAGCATACTGTTCAGGCTCTGGGACATAGTGCTGCCTGGGGAGGAGAAGGAGCAGGAAGGTTAAGCTGTGCTACAGGAGGAGCGGAGGTAATTGTGTTGTGGAGATTCGATCTACCTGGTCGTTCAGCTGTGTCATATGGGCCGAAAGCCTCTGGAAAACGGCCATGATGTCCTGGAGAATTTGTGTGCAATGGTTCGGTAACTGGCTGGTAGTCAGATGGGCGATGGTTCGGCATCGGGTAGGCATGCAGACAGATGAAGAGTAACCTGAGAACAGGGAACACTCCCCCTTCACAGGGGAATTATGGAACACAAGGAAATAACAGTGCTGTGTGTGTGTGTGGGGGGGTGGTTCAGTGTATGAACCTTGTCTGCATGAGTGTGTGTGTGTGTGTGTGTGTGTGTGTTTGTGTGTGTGTGTGTGTGTGTGGGGGGGGGGGGGGTTAGCGGCAGCAAAGCCGGCATCCTGAGGTGAGCCTCTCAAATGCAGGGAACAAGACGTATAAGGGGCCTGGTCTGGTAATGTCAATGGGCCTCATTCACGAACCGTTCTTAAGAACAAATTTGTTCTTAAGTCCTACTTACGAAGATTTTACGAAGATTGTGGCATTCATGAATTTTTTTCTTATCCAGGATTTTTCTTAGGTAAGAACTAGGGATGTCCGATATTATCGGCCCACCGATATTATCGGCCGATATTGGCATAAAAAATCAATATCGGAAAATATCGGTATCGGTTTTTTAACCGATACCGAAATCGATTTTGAAATAATTTCAGACATCTGTTATGTTTCAAGTGAGGACGTGGTTTGATGACATCATCAAACGCGCCGCGCCGTCTCAATAACAAGCCTGGGCATGTGCGGCCGTGTAGCGGGACGCTAGTTGTAGCTGTGGTTATGTCGGTGGTTTGGAATTATTTCAAAGTTTCTACGTTGAATAGTAAAATAGGGGTCAGCGCAACATACTAACGCATTCTGCGAAACAGGTATCATCACAACCGGTTCAGGTCCGCTGTACCGCGCTCACATTATTTTATTTATTAATCCGCACTTCCAGACCGTCACCGGGGCTTCAGAGTAATGTGTCCGAGGAGAGCAGCCCTCTCCCGGACACACACGCTAGCTTTTACCGCTGTTTTGTTTTTAAATTGTATTTATTAATCCACACTTCCAGACCGTCACCGGGGCTTCAGAGTAATGTGTCCGAGGAGAGCAGCCCTCTCCCGGACACACACACTAGCTTTTACCGCTGTTTTTTTTTAAACATTTTATTTTTTTTAATCCGCACTTCCAGACCGTCACCGGGGCTTCAGAGTAATATGTCCGAGGAGAGTAGCCCTCTCCCGGACACACACGCTAGCTTTTACTGCTGTTTTGTTTTTATTTATTAATCCACACTTCTGCTCGGCATAAAGCCTATTGCAATGAGTGTAAAGCGGAGGTTTCACGTGGCCGCATATATCGGTATCGGTTGATATCGGTATCGGAAATTAAGAGTTGAACAATATCGGTTATCGGTTATCGGTAAAAAAGCCAATATCGGACATCCCTAGTAAGAACAAATCCTACGAACACTCAGGAGTACTCTTAAGCACATTTCAGTGCCGACATGTTGGCATGGTTGTGTTGTCTTCTTTTGTTAAGTTCAATAAAATACATTACAGTGAAATTTCTGTCATATTTATGTATTTATTTATTAATTTCACTTTTTTTTCATTTTTCATTTTAATTACATTAAATGTGCCAACGCTTTAACATGAATCAAGTACATTGGAAACCATGCCGTCAATTAGTGATCCCACCCTATTTATAGGTGGCATTTCTCCATCCATGGCCTACAAAACAATGGCATATATATTGCTGCTACAGGAGATTGCGGATCGTGCCCTACGGAGGGAACAAATCTTTCAGGACCACGTAGATCTTTTTTCAGAGGCCCTGCACACGGCCCTGCAGTCCCTTTTATGGGCATTAATGGGCGGTTACCTATGCTAATCCTATGTTAATTATACTCACCTGGCACGCGTGCTCAATTGATGAGGAGATGGCATTCATCAATCTAAGAACACAGCTGCGAACAATTCAGCGGCTTAAGAACAGATCGTCGTAGAGCGACCGAGGCGGTGGCTGGTCATTGCGAACCGGGTAGAACCTGCGCAGGAATCTCCGGTTCCGAAGCGTGACCCTGCCCAAGCCGTCGATCTTGATCACGTACTGGTCGTGCTGACGCACCTCCAAGACACCGCCCGTCCTGTCCCACTTGTTAGGGTGGGGTCCCGTCTGGTTCTGTATGCGGACTAAGTCCCCCACCTTAAGGGGCGGGAGGCGTTTGGTGTGCTCCGCCCAGGCGCCAGCCGTGCGGACGTGGCGTTTGCGGAAGGCCTCCTCCCTCGCCGTCAGCGTCTCACGCCATGTCTCGTGCGGCCTCTACTTCCCGGGGGCAATCGGGATGATCGGCCGGCCAAAGACACACATCGCCGGGGATATCTTCGTGTCGGGGTCCGGTGTATTACGGTATTGCAGCACCGCCCTCTGCACAGCGTCGGTGTCGAGTTCACCCTTCGGGCCTGTATTGTCGGTGATGAGCCGCTTCATCGTCTTCACCCCAATCTCCGCGCGGCAGTTGCTGTGGGGGAAGGCCACTGAAGAGAGACGGTGGTGCACGCCCCATCTGCGAAGGAAAGACCTGGTCTCGGCAGAGGTGAACTCCGGCCCCCCGTCCGATGCAAGCTCCTCAGGAGTCCCGTATGTGGCAAAAGCACAGCGTAGGTGGCATATGAGGTCGGCGGCACCACCCGTCGACCTCGAGACGATTGGCCAATTCGAGTAGCGGTCCACCGTCACAAGGTAGTGTACACCCCTGTGCATGAAAAAGTCTGAACACACCGCCTGGAAGGGGTAAACAGCCAGGATAGGCGGGGTCGGTGACTCCGCGGGTTGAGAGGGTGCCATCCGGTGACAGTGTTCGCAGTTACTCCGAGTGGCGCAGATGTCGGCCGACATGCCAGGCCAGAACACAGACAATTCTGCGCGTGCGGTCATCATGGAGACACCCTGATGGGCAGCGTGCAGGGCGCCCAGTACCTCGCCACGGAGTGAGGGCGGTATGACCACCCTATCCCTGTACAGAACCACCCCGTCAGTTGACGTAATGTCCTCGCGGGACTGGTGGAAGCCACGAATCGCCTCCGGCATGCCGATCCTCGACTCGGGGAAGCCGTCTACTGCCATCTCCTCCAATATGCGCATCTCGCCGTCGCTGCTGGTGGCCTCCCTGACGCGGTCCCACGTCACCGACTGCAACAATTCGAGCCCCGCAGCGCACCATGTCAGGTCGCCCTCCTCAATGTTGTCGACCACCGGCTGGGCTCGCCGTATGAGAGACAGGACATCGGCGTGTGTGCTGGGAGAGAGGTGGGTCACCATGGCGGCATTGTCGTCTGGAAGATCCATGAGCGATGGGCACAGGGTGCCGACCGGCCTGCGTGACATGGCATCCGCGGCCCTGTTCTTCATGCCTGGGACATGGATGATGCGGAAGCGATAGCGCAGGGTCTTCTCCTTGAGGTTCCTGAGGCGGGGGTTGGGTATGTCATCAAGTGCTCTGTCACCAAGGAGTTTCAACAGCGGCTTGTGGTCGACCACCACAATCAGGTCCCTGCAGCCCGACACAAAGTAGCGTGCCTTGTCCAAGGCGTCCGCAACGAGTGCCTCACCCTCTATGGGGGTGTATCTGGATTCAGCTGCATGTGTGAACCTGCTGCCAACCAGGGTCACCTTCCATCCATCTGCGCAGCAGAAGGGCCTGACTGGCGTGCACCGACAGTGCTTCTGGAACAGCCAGAAACCGACGCCCTCCTTCGACCAGTCTGTGGCGAGGCACGTTGGCTTGGACTTGTCAAAGATGCGGACACCGCGCTCGATCTCCTGGACAATCGCCTCCTTCGACTTGCGGAAAACGTCCTCCAACTCTGGAGACCATTCAAAGCGCACCCCACTCTGCAGGAGTTTCCGGAACGGTTGCATGCGTTCAGCCATACTGAAGGCGTAGGCCACCTGGTTGACCAGTCCGAACCAGGACCTGACGTTGGTGACGTTGCGCGGTCGTGGGAAGTCCCGGATTGCCTCCAGGTAACGGCTGCATGGCCGTACGTCAGACATGGTGATCGTGAAGCCCGCAAAGTCCACCGTGGGTGCGGCAAAGACGAACTTCTCCGGGTTGAGGATGATGCCATTCCGGCCACAAACGTCAAGCCATTGTATCGCCTGGAAGTAGCTCTCCTCGATCGTGTCGGCCCACAGTAGTGTGTCGTCCACACACTTGGTCTTGTTGCCGATGTCCGCGACCACCTCATCATACTGCCGTGAGTAACCGTCCCCCGACGCCATGTACCCTTGTGGGGCCGAGAGGTACCGGTAGCGCCCCCATGGGGTGATGAAGGTCGTCTTGTGGCGGTCATCCTCATGCAGTGGGACGCTGTGGTAGCCGTTCCAGGCGTCGAACACAGTCTTGCGTTTCCCACTGGGCACCTGTCTCGCCTGGTGGAACGGGGATTGCGTGTGGTGGGTCTCGCGGAACGCATGCTTGTTCAGGGCCTGGAAGTCGACGGTGCGTCGCGGCTTGCCATTCTTCTTTGCGCAGATCACCATGCGGTGACACCACGATACCGGCGTGCCAATGGGTACCTCCTCCAATACGCCAAGACGAATGTCCTGGTCGAGGCCCGCTTTCACTTCATCCTGCCAGTGTATGGCCATGGGAATGGGGGTGTAGCAGGCAACTGGCGTCGCATCCTCATCAAGCATGAGGCCTCATGAACCTGGTCGGCGGCTCCACACGCCGCGGGCAGTCGCACAAGTCCGAGGTCGCCAGGTTGACCTCCCCGAGTGTTGGGAACTTGTCTGAGATCATGCCCAGGTCCACGCAGGCTGTGCGAGAGAGGAATATACGGTCTGAGGTGTCCGTCACGTACGCGATCTGGCGTGTCTCCAACCTTCGGGCGTCGTTGCTGTTACCAGCGAACCTGACGACTGCGGCCCCGAGAATCCGTATTCCCTCATCGTTCGCGGCCTTCATGGTCATGGATGCGGGAATAAGGTCCTCTGTACTCAGGCCCATCTGTTGGGCGACCCTGACACCAATCCGGCAGCTCTGGCACCCTGTGTCAGCCATGGCAGGCAGGGTCTCAGCGCGGGTGCGTTTCCGAAGGTTAAGGCCTAACGCTTTGTAATCATCGTGCTCGATGGTGAGGGTGAGGTAGACGTATGGCTGTGAGTCGGACGGGCGCTTCGTCCACTTGTCACACATGTCGTCGTATAGGTGGTGAGCGAGGGGAAGCGTGCGTAGCTTGTCGCTCGCACTGGTCACGGTGAGCGTGCATAGCTCGACAAAGGCGGCCATCTGCTGTTCGTCGCACACCCCGCCAGTCTCCTTGGGTGGGGGCCTAGGTGACCGGCCACCCAGGCAGGCCTTGTCGAGGTGATTTTGACGGCCGCACTTCCGGCACGTCTTGCCGTATCTGGGGCACTCGGCGCGTCTGGTGTGCCACTGAGGCATTTTGCCGTGGCCTGCCTCGCTGCAGTAGATGCATGTCCCCTCAGGCTTGGTCTTTGGCTTCTCCGGCCTGGCGCCCCCTCTGGTGCGGACGTCCTGCTGTTTTCCCCGTCGATACGAGCTACTGATTGCGTCCGTGCTCTGAGGGCCAAGTAGGCGCGATGCTGAGCGCTTTCCAGACTCCTTGGCTTCGATGTACTCTACCATGTCCTTCAACGGCATATCCTGATTCTTTTCGCCAAGCAGATTGAGCTGTATTTCTTGGTTCGCTATGCCGCTGGCAATCACGTCGCGCAGTATCTCCTCCGTGAAGTCATTGACTTGGCCACACCCCACATTAGTGCATGTCATCTCATATTTACACGTGTCTGCCTGCCTCTTCAAGCGAGCGTGAAACGATCGGATGGGCTCCTCATGTCCCTGTCGCATGTTAGATAGGGCCACCTGAGCTACCATGGTGTTCTCCGCACAGACGGCGAGTGCTCTCATGGCGGCGAGGACATCCTTTTCATCATTGTCCACTAAGCTCCTGCCCGCTGCGCGGGTGAGGTCTTTTCTCAGATCCTCCTCGCAGCACTCTAGCAGTTGTGTGACGACATCGTAGCCAACGAGTTTAGTACCCCTCTTGTACTCACCCCAGCGGGTTAGGAAGTATGACCAGGTCTCAGCCGTCCCGGCCAATGCTATGGAGGGGCGCCTGAGCTTCTCCATTTTAGCATTTGCACGCGTCTCCCTGGGGACTGCAGCGTGTGTGGTGGCGTGTATGTTCAGCATGGCCACCACCACTGCTGCCTCTGCATGCGTGGCTACATAGTTACAATCCTCGATAGGGCAATGCACACTCATCCTTGGTATTAAAGTCCTATTTTGTTTTTTTTGTTTTTTTTGTTTTTGACGACACACTCGTATTCAGGTTCCCGGGCGACGTTATTTGTCAATATACTCGTGGTCCATTCGCATATTTATCCGCGTTCTTTTCCGACGCTGGAAACCTCTGCTTGGCTTCATCCAGGTGTTTGATTATAAATAAGAACAACATTCCATTTGTTCACTTACTTTAATGAATGCAGTGAAATGACAATAATCAAACACGTCTTGAGCGGCTGAAAGTGCCGGTGTGTTTACATTGAAACAGAGTTGTCAACTTCCTGTTCCGCTATGTGCAACAGCATAAAAGACCGTAGTGCAATATTCCCTAAATATATCACTGGAAGGGCTGTTGGGGGGTGGGGCTGATCTCAGCTGACATTGGGCGAGAGGTGGGTTCACCCTGGAGAGGTGGGGTATACCCTGGAGAGGTTGCCAGTCGTCACAGGGCCCCTCTTTGATCTACATTTGTTAATACAGTCAACCAAAACAATACATGTAATTGCGGGTTTTATGTTCAGATAAACCCAGCAGAATTACAAACTTCATAGAGTCGCCAACTAAGTTCCATTGTTTTCACATATTAAAATTAAAGTTTCAGGCCTGATTTTGTAAAAAAAATCACAAGGAATATACCGTCAAAGATTTTCTCTGATACAGTGGCCATAAAAAGAAACTGGAAAGAAGTCAATGGTGCTAGTAAGTGCTTCAAATGCTCAGAAGAAGTCTATGATCTGATCAGTAAGTAATGTATAATACAGTGTGGACATGGGTAGTAGACCAGGGCAAAACACAGGTTTGTGTGTTTGCCTTATATCAGCACATAACAGAGCTGATATAAGGCAAAACAGTACACACACCTGTACCCCCATTGTAACAAACCGAAAGGGAAACCATCTAGTGATGCCACCCTGTTCTACAACAAAAAAACAGTTACATTTCCGGCTGTTACACAGCATGTCTCCAACTTGTCTGTTAATCGGATTATGATTAATTAAATTGTTAATGAACATTACTGTATTTCCTCAAATAATGGCTGGGGGTGTGGTCGACACAAATAAAGGCCGGCCCCAAATACAGACTGGGGATGAAAACAATTGGACTTACTTTTTCATCCCTCAAAAGTAGGGATGGCTCAATACCCCTTTTTCATGTCCGATACCGATACTGCAACCTTGAGTATCTGCTTATGCCGAGTACCGATACCAATGTTTTGAGTATTTGTTATAATACAAATTGTGTGGCAATAAGGGTTCTTATTGTTTGCGCGATATACGCTGCGTTATGATAATTATTGTTAATTTGTTGAGCTCCGCTCCCCAGAGACGCACGGGCCCGGTCATGGCCCGGTCCGGCCTGATGCCTCGCGTTGCCCTCTCTAGATGCTGCTGTGGGAGTTGTTGATGGAAGTGTGTGAGGGACCAGAGCGGTCTCCCCACGTAAAGGGGATCAGGGCAAGCCGGACTTAGGTGATGGAGGTGGGAAACAGAGGCAGCAGGGCTTCAGGTGCCAACGGAAATGCGTTGTGTGCCTTCAAGAAAAGACGGCATGTAAACACTACAAACACTACAGAGTTTAGTTTGGACTAGTTAAAGGGATAGTTTGGATTTTTTGGGCTTGTATGAGGTACTTATCTAGAGTCAGTGTATTACCTACAGTAGGAGGTACCTATCTAGAGTCAATGTATTACCTACTGTAGGAGGTATTTATCTAGAGTCAATGTATTAACTACAGTAGAAGGTACTTATCTGGAGTCAGTGTATTACCTACAGTATAAGGTACTTATCTAGAGTCAGTGTATTACCTACAGTAGAAGGTACTTATCTAGAGTCAGTGTATTAACTACAGTAGAAGGTACTTATCTAGAGTCAATGTATTACCTACAGTAGAAGGTACTTATCTGGAGTCAGTGTATTACCTACAGTAGAAGGTACTTATCTAGAGTCAATGTATTACCTACAGTAGAAGGTACTTATCTAGAGTCAGTGTATTACTACAGTAGAAGGTACTTATCTAGAGTCAGTGTATTACCTACAGTAGAAGGTACTTATCTAGAGTCAGTGTATTACCTACAGTAGAATGTACTTATCTGGAGTCAGTGTATTACCTACAGTAGAAGGCGGTCAGTGCACCCCCAGTTTGGAGAAGCAGACAGCTGTACCAGCAGACGCTAAGCAATGTACTGCTGTGAATGGAGCCAGCAGCAAAACGTATTTTAGCTGCCTAAGAAAAGGTCCACCTAAAAAAATCAATATCAGTTTAAGTGTACGCTATATAAATAATATTCTCACTGGTTTACCTTGCCGTCAGACAGCCCTTTCCATTGGCTCTACATTTTCTCAACCGTAGAACTTCCATATTCCTACGCATAAGTGGCACTCTCCCAACGGCACTTTCTACCAAAACAGCTGATCTGCGGGTGGTGTAGTACAGTGCATGACACATTTGCGCTTATAGTGAGCCTTATTTTAGGCGGCTAAAATAAGTTTGGCTGTTGGCCCCGTTCACAGCAGTTGCTTAGCATCTGTGCTGGTACAGCTGTCTGCTTCTCCAAACTGGGGACGAGCCTTCTACTGTATGTAATACACTGACTCTAGATAAGTACCTCATACAACCCCACTTCAAAAAATCTGAACTATCCCTTTAAGAGCAGAGTTTAGATGTTAAGGAAGACTGTAAAGTAACGTGGAATAAATTACACATCACTTTAACAAAGGAATCAGTGGGATTAGTGTTTATTGGAATGGGTCAGGCCACATTCTCACTCACACACTAAAGAAAGGAGCTACAACAGATAATACCATAGACTGTATGGATAATAGACACCCAACACCGATTTAACCCAACATATTGTAATAAACCTTGTCTGAAAGGTGAGAATGTAGAGAGCCCACACAGAAATGTTTCTACTGTGCACGCAAGTAAAGGAGGAGGGCACCCAAGGGTAACAGAAAATAATAATCTTTATTATACCAAATTCATACAGAAAAACAGCCTTGCACAAAAGTATGTCAGACACAAGTCTGAGTCCTATACTCCCCTTTGGTGCCAACCACATTGGCCGGAAACAGGTATATGGGCCCTTGTCAATCTAGACCACCCCCCACAGAACTTACATAGGTTAGGGAACTGCACTTAATACTGCACTGCAACTCAAACTGATATTACATCCACTCAGGGCACAACACACAATATTGCACTGCAAGCAAAATCACTCCCCCAGCCCCCAGTACGTGTCCACATGGGCTTTTTGGATGTGAAGGGACATGCCGCTTCCCAGCATTGGGCGCTTGATGGGCGTGCCACTAGGCCATGGGCGTCACCATAATATAATTGGGGGGGGACACGTCCCCCCCCACTTTTGCAAAAAAGTCGTTTGGACCCCCCCACATTTGCCATCAAAAATATTAGTGCATGACTGGTCTACTAGTCCATTGCTTCACAATCAAATCCGTTCCACTTTATCAGTATGGGGAATACCCATATAAATAGAAATCCACTCCGCGTTTTCCTGTTTTTTTAACACACAAAGCAGCATCACGCACCAAAGCAAGCCTATGTTGAGAGTCGGATCAACGACAGCGATAGACTTCAGAAACACAGACTGAACACTGAACACAGTCACTTCAGTCCTCTGTGTATTAGTGTTGTCACGATACCAAAATGATCGCTTCGATACCGATACCAAGTTGAGAATTGCGATTCAATACTTTTTCGATACTTTTCCTGGACAAGGAGAAACACTCTCGAATAACATTGTTGTGCTTTACCGCGGCACTGCAGCGGCAGTGTGAAGTGCAAAACACACTTGCGCCGCAGCCAGGGCACATCTTTGGGCCGGCCCAGGACTGTCATAATACTTTTTTTAAAGTCATTTGTCCTGACCGGAGGCGGTGTGTTATGATCGCCCCCCCCCCCCCCCCCCCCGGCCGTCGGTCCAGGGTGTGTTACGATCGTGCGCCCCGCCCCCCCCCCAAGAATCGCGGTACTTTTGAAGTATCGGTGCACCGTGCAACACTACTGTGTATTACACCAGAACATAATAGTAGTCAGTAATTGCAGACCATGCCAGCTCCAAGGAAAATCAATGGAAGAGGGAGATCATTTTAAATCTGAAAACATGGTAAAATGCACCAGAATGCGGGAAATTGCATCTATTTCTTTCAAATTTTTCTGGGGGAGGACCCCCAGACCCCCCATCAAAATATGACCCCCCCACTTTCAAAAAGCTGGTGACGCCCTTGCACTAGGCGATGATGATAGATGGTTGACAGATGCTCTCCATACAGGCAACCGCACAAACACTTCCTGGCTGCACCTGACCTCCCATTCATTGTCTATGAATGGGATTCATTGTCTATGAATGGGAGGCGTGGAGATGACGGATCATGTGAACACGTACCTTAAGAGTACACGTTCAGCGGCACCTGAGGATCTGTCTAGCTCCCTCGGTTGCTTTCCCCACCATGGTACTACAAATCAATAATGCTTAACATAAACCACGCATGACAAAGACAAACAACTGTACATGAATTAGGTCTTTTTAAAACCACTTATCTATTTGGGTTTGTGACACTTTCCCGGGGTCTGAGCTTGGCACTGGTCTGGCGTCAGTCAGAGTCTGCCGGGGGGGCGGCCGCCGGTCCAGCACAGTGAGGCATCTCCACGTGCAGAAGAACCTCATCAAAAGGCTGGAGGGCGGACAAAGGTACCACTACATCAGCCAACCACAGGAACCTCGCCCTACTACCGGCTATCTATCTTCGCCGTCGGCAGCCCTAAACGTCATGCGAACAGCACCCACCCTCTGTTAATGAGTGCAAAACACTAGTAGTTCAGCTAGGCTTCCTCCCCATAAGGTTCACCAAACTCCGCTCCCCAGAGACGCACGGGCCCGGCCTGATGCCTCGCGTTGCCCTCTCTAGATGCTGCTGTGGGAGTTGTTGATGGAAGTGTGTGAGGGACCGGAGCGGTCTTCCCACGTAAAGGGGATCAGGGCAAGCCGGACTTAGGTGATGGAGGTGGGAAACAGAGGCAGCAGGGCTTCAGGTGCCAAAAACAGGCTTTTTATTTTACAAAAAACAATGTAAATACACTCATATTCTGAGGACAAAGAAAGGCAAACAAAATGGCAGGAACCTAGCCTCGCACCAAGCTACTTCCACCCAGAGCCCTCGCGAGCTGAATGAAGCTCCCTTAAATACAGCAGCCTGCCACGCCTAATTGGGGCAAACCATTAATGAGGGGAACACCAATAACATAATGGCCCACAACTGCCCTTAAACACCACAAATATACAATATAATACAATAAACACAATACCTACTCTCTCCTTTACACACTTCACATAATGCACACAAATATACCACAGCTTGGTACAATAATTTATCCCACCATACACATACACAATCAAACACCCCAGGGCGCCCCGGGCTATGCCCACCCGGGCCCGTGCTCGATAAAGCCCGCCCCTGCAGCGGCGCACGCTTCCCCTGAGGAGCAGGGAGACGTGCAGGTGAGTGTGTGAGCGTGTATGAGAGTTTCTGTGAATGTATGAGAGTGAATGTGCCGGACCAGCGTCTTTAACTGTGAATGGATGAAGAGTAGGACGAGTCGTGGGTACCTCACTACACGCCAGGATGATTGTATGGAGAGAAACTGTTATAGGTGAGTTGTGGGTGTAGTGAATGCGAGTCGCGGCGCACCGTGCTCCCGACGCCGGCACACGGCTCAGGCCGCACATGTTCATAAAGCACAACATAACATACACATCATTAATATAAACATAACCACAATCACTGGCGGAGCCAAAGGGGTGGCCGGGGTGGCACTGGACACCCCTGAAATCTGATTGGCCACCCCGGGTGCCACCCTACAATTTCATTCGCTACCGGCGGCGCCTTTTTCAAATCGACGAGGAAGAGGGAATATTTCCCACAGATCACGAGTCATGCGAGAGACTGACTGCGGCATTGGCGAAGCACCATATTGAAGTAAGTTTGGGTTTGGGTTTCCTGAACAACTTTTACGAAAGTTGACTCGCTGTGTAGATGCATATTAGCAAATTGGCTCCATAACAGGCAGTTAATCAGATAAGAGAGATCGGTTCCCAACTTAGCCTGTCGTAAGTTACAGTGTTACAACTCACCGAGTGGTTAGTGGTGTTCGTTGATGTTCCAAATCAAGTATCGTAGCGAAATACAGTTTCTGTCGTGTTTTATTTGGCATTTTGTAAATCCATTGATTTCGGTTGGAAGACTCATTGCTCTTTGACAAGAAACGGAAAGGGGGCTGGTTGTAGTCTTTTTGCTCGGTTCTCCGTCTCAACACAACACGTTCTCATCCCAACTCGTAATATACCGACGATTTGTCACGCCCCTAGACATCTGATACTGATGCAAAAGGTACCCTCCCGCGTCTGTGTGAAACGATCTGGGGGTTCTCATAAACCCGTTCGCGTTGGTAAGAGATGAGCAGAGTCTACAGCGTCCGCTCGCAGAGCAGAGTCTACAGCGTCCGCAGTCTACTGTGAAACAATTCACTCCAAAAAGGGTTAGGGTTAGGGTTATGGTTAGGGTTATGGTTAGGGTTAGGGTAATCTATCACCGTGACCGGGTTATTATTGAAGTGAATGGACGCTGTAGACTCTGCTCGTCTCTTACCACCGCAAACAGGTTTATGAGAACCCAGATCGTTTCACACAGACGCGGGAGGGTACCTTTTGCGTCGGTATCAGACATCTAGGGGCGTGACAAATCGTTGGTATATTACGAGTTGGGATGAGAACGGGCTGCTCAACAATAGGGCTGGAACGGAGCGAAAAGTCTACAACCAGTCTCCACATTTTCTGTCATGGTCTATGGACCCCCTGAAGTAGCCTTGGCCACCCCATGTATAAAACTCCGCCACTGACCACAATACAGACTTCCCCGATTCCCCTAAAGGAGTGCATGTGTGCGTGCGTGTGTGTGTGTACAGAGTCTCTCTCTCTGCCTCGTGGGAAATGCCACACAATGACGTCCACCCCCAGGTGACGTGAGAAGGGTAGGGGGCTGCTCACCTTCTCACAAAGTGCTTTTTACAATCTACATGCAATCTACATGCTTCCTCTGCTATCAACGACACCTCCTAGATCCAGGTTGAATCCTGCTTGACTGCAGTTGAAAGATGTTGTCTTTTGTGCAAAACTACTTGCAGCGTAACACAGGGAAAACAGAGCTGATAATCAACAGCTCAAACAACAAACACAATTTGAAGATGTCACACTGTGTTCCTGTGTCACTGAGTTCCTGTGTCAAAAATCTTGGTGTCTTGTTTGACACTGTGCTTTTTTTTTATCAACATGTAAAAAGTTTTACCAGAACTGCATTCTTTCATCTTAGAAACATTGCTAAAATGACCAATTTTATCCGATGCAGAGAAGCTCATCCACGCATTCATATCATCTGGTTTACCCAACTCTACTACGAAAAGCCTCTAACTTGTGCAGAATGCTGCACAAGTTAACTAGAACCCGAACATTCAACCTCATTAATCTTATTCTCTCCTCCCTCCACTGGCTTCCAATTAATGCCAGGTCAGATTTTAAGGTGCTAATACTCACCTATCTCTTGTACGGATTAGCACCATCCTACCTGTAGGACCTTATTATTCCCTATAATCCTTCTCAGCCCTTCCGGTCTTCAGGAGCTGGCCTTCTATCAATCCCAAAAGTTTAAAAGAAATCAGCAGGACATTCTCTTACCAAGCACGCTATCTGTGGAACAGCCTGCAACCTGTAATCAGGGAAGCTGACTGTTGAAAAATTCAAATCCAAACTTAAAACCTTCCTCTCTACTCTCTCATTTGGCTCCTAGGAGTGCCCCTCAGCTCTCAGTACAGCTAAATCGACCTGTTAGCCAGCACTAGCCTACCCCTGCTGCAGACGGGTACTAGATTAGAGGTTCCCTGTGTGTGTGTGTGTGTGTGTGTGTGTCCACTCCGCCCCATCTAACCATAATGCTGTCTCTGTTTTAGTGTGTTGCTGTCATCATGACTGGAGCTTGCTCACCAGCCAGCACCTCATCACTATGGACAACATTTCCAAAACTTCCTGATAATTAACAGATTATGGTCTATACATTTCAGAAGGTTATGCATGTTTATAAAACAGTG
Source organism: Merluccius polli (assembly GCA_030340625.1). NCBI lineage: Eukaryota > Metazoa > Chordata > Actinopteri > Gadiformes > Merlucciidae > Merluccius > Merluccius polli. Next base: position 66,283 of record JAOPHQ010004029.1, read on the forward strand.
ATAACCAGAGGGCATGGGAAATATTGCGAGACACAGGTTCTCTAGATTCTTTTGTTTGTCAGTTGTTGCTGCCATTTTCCTCGGAAAAGGTTACACTCATTCGTGGGATGGGAATGTCTGCGTTTCCTGTTTCATTGCATAGAATGTCTTTCGTCCAGGTGGGAGTCCGTCCTTAATTACCCGTAGAGGGGATTGACATGATTCTTGGTAACGACTGGGGATGTGAACAACTCAAATTTTTCATGGTCAAATAATTGGTGGGTGGTATGAGTGAATAATCGATTATTCGGATTTCGCCGAAAGGGTCAGAAATGAACACCTTGCTGGTGCCGAATGCGGTAGACATTTTCCTATTTGCAGCGCAAAATCTTTGCAGCTGCATTGTACCCTAAATATTGAGAGGTGCCAATCTGTTGTTGTTGTGGCCAATATCAATCAATCTGCCTTACATTTTCGTGATCTGAAAATGGGGAAGTGTGGATTTCCCTTTGGAGCTTACATCCATCCTCCTCTCGTCTGTCTCTCTCGTGCATTCAATGACTGGCCAAATTATCCACTGCCAGATTGGGTTTCTGCATTAAACCCAAAGCATACGCATTGATATATAGGCCTATATCAATATTGTACTGTGACATAAACAAGAACATTTTTTATTTTGCGTATGTTCTGATAAGGCCAAGTGTGTTGGGCTTTACATTAAACATTAAAGTCTGAATCGGAGCCAGCGGAGACCACTGCTGCAGAATCGTGTTATCAACTGATCGTTTTTTCCTTTTCATTTCTGAAGCGGTTGAATTTGTTTAAACTGTGTTATTTTAACGCAAAAAGCAAAATACAATATCACATAGGATCGCTGCGTGGACGTCAGTGGCTTTGGGATCCACTCAACCAAGTTGAGTCCAACTCGGTTACGGCAGAGCTTCAATGTAACCTAGAAGTTTCTGAAGACACATGGCCTCCATAGTATGAGAGTAGGCCTGCTTCCAATAGACCCTTTTCACAGAAGGAAAAACACAGGTGTAGCTCATAACATTAATTATGAGTCTGTTCCATTTAGGTACGGCAGTGCACAAGTATAGACACAACTAGTCAAGTAAATATACATTGACCATGCTGGTGCTGCGAATATTTTTTTTTAAAAATAAAACCGACCTAATGTTAAAATTACAGGAACAGGGAGTTACTTTACCCTGCTATTGATGACCTGTGAAAAGGGTCCATTATCATAAAGCAAATAGTTGGTTTGAACATTGTGCCGTGCAGGAGCTCAGTCCAGGAGCTTTGTTTCGATGATGCGCGATTTGCGGCATACTGTGATTGGTCAGTTGTCAAAAAAACGCCTGACATCGGGCGCTTTTTTCCTGAAAGTTGAACTTTTTTCAACTTATTTTCCCGCTCGGTGCGGGAGAAAAAAACGCAGAGAGAGGCGTTTTAAAAAAACACAGAGGACGTTTTCCAAAAACGCTCTGCTACATAGGAATATAATGTAAAAAGAGCGCTGGCAGAAAAAAAAAAACGCTAGGTGTGAACACGCCCTTACCCTTTACACAATAACTACAAAGTCTGTTGTAAAAGCATTGACTCAGTTAATTTCTCTGTTTGGGATACCAAAAACAATTCAAACTGATCAAGGTTCTGATTTCACACCTTGCATGTTTGTGCAAATTACAGCGACTTAGCATTAAGCATAACAGAGCTACAGCATACCTTGCCCAATCTCAAGGTGCCCTTAACCGTTTTCATCAAACCTTGAAGTCATTGTTGTGCACGTACTGTACTGAGCTGAAATGACTGGGAGCAAGGATTGCCTTGGCTGCTAGAGAGTACAAGACAGCTTAAAAAAATTTAAAATTCTCTATGACCGTGTTGAACCTAGACAACTGACTGCTGGTGATCAGGTTCTTGTTGTTCAACCTGTAGTAACTTCTCCTTTTCAAGCTAAGTTTAGAGGTTGTAATTAACTTATTTCAACTTCTATTAGCAGGAAAGCCACGTGGTTGTGTCATGTAAATCTGTTGAAACCTGACTATTCATGCTGGAGTAGTGATACAGAGTAGCGGGATTATTCAGATGTAAAAGTGTCTCTTTGTACAGGTGCAGCTGACAGTATGCAGTAAGTGAACAGTCAAACCCTGGTGATGGTGTTTTGCATGGTCGGTTGAAAAATTCAGAAACATTAGAAAACCTAGACACTATTGACTTATTTAGAAAAAAAGTCAGAATTGGTTGGTCTCATTAAGAGCTATGGATCATTATTTTCTGACACACCGGGCCACACCCACCTTCTTGAACATGATGTAGAACTTATTAAACAATGTTTCTATCAGAAAACAGTTGGATATAGAACTTAAAAACATGCTGGACAACAACATTGCGGTACTTTCCAATTCAAGCTGGGCGTCACCTTGTCTTTTGATCAGTAAAACTGTGATTGAATGACTATAACTGTGTTTCTGCAGGAGGACTTCTTTGCATGTGGGTCAAACGACAAATCTCTCGTTCTTTATCTCAGAGTCCATCCACATCAACAGGGCCCATGGGTATCACGGCACCATCTGTCATCCCCAAAAGAGGAGTAAGTGGATTTTGATGATTAAGAAGAGTTAGATGTATTCAATACAGTTGGATTATACTGTATATTAACATAGCTATTTGTTCAAATCCAATTGATCTTTTGATCTACACACAGGTTTTCTCAGTGCCCTTTGCAGCACCGGCATGACCCCATTCCCCTGCAGATTTGGACTCAAGCTTTAGCAGTATCCAATCCCTGGATCCACAGAGTTTCCACCAAGCAGCATCTGTTTGTGAGGCTCATGCGGAAGAGACTATCGTGTAGGTCCTCTAAGCCTGGTGTTCCAAGTAGAGATGTCAAGTGCTTGGACATTAATGTGAAAGATGTGGAGATGTTGAAGAAGTGAGCAGATTTCGTAAGCTCTGAGTCACTGTCCCTAGCATGTGGTTTGAGTTCCAAGGGTGGCCACAAGCTGTCCGTGAGAAGCAGAAAGGGAGGTTTTTGGCTCCATCTTTGAGGCCGGGCTAGTCACTGCATCATTTTACCTCTGGTAAGATCATCAGATCATCAGACATCAGACTGATATGTGAACAGTCACTGTTCACATATCTCCAGTTATCCATGTTGGTGAGTTCCTGTATTATGGCCACATGAGTCCCAACAAAAACCTTATAACGACAGGATTCATTTTTTAACCAACACAGCATTGTGGTCGAATCACTCCAGATCACAGTTTGTAGCAGTGGGAGTGTTATTCATCCGTCCATCCATCCATCTTCTGCCGCTTATCCGGGGTTGGGTCGTGGGGGCAGCAGCCTAAGCAGGGAAGCCCAGACTTCCCCAGCCACTTCGTCCAGCTCTTCCTGGGGGATCCCGAGGTGTTCCCAGGCCAGCCGAGAGACATAGTCTCTCCAGCGTGTCCTGGGTCTTCCCCGGGGTCTCCTACCAGTGGGACGTGCCCTGAACACCTCACCAGGGAGTCGTCCGGGAGGCATCCTAACTAGATGCCCGAGCCACCTCATCTGGCTCCTCTCAACACGGAGGAGTAGCGGGTCTACTCCGAGCTCCTCCCGGATGACCGAGTTCTCACCCTATCTCTAAGGGAGAGCCCAGCCACCCTGCGGAGGAAGCTCATTTCGGCCGTTTGCACCCGCGATCTTGTTCTTTTGGTCATTACCCAAAGCTCATGACCATAGGTGAGGGCAGGAACGTAGATCGACTGGTAAATCGAGAGCTTTGCCTTTCTGCTCAGCTCCCTCTTCACCACGACGGATCCGTGCAGAGTCCACATTACTGCAGACACCGCACCGATCCTCCTGTCGATCTCCCACTCCATCCTCCCCTCACTCGTGAACAAGACCCCGAGGTACTTGAACTTCTCCACTTGGGGCAGGATCTCATCCCCGACCCAGAGAGTGCACTCCACCCTTTTCCGGTTGAGGACCATGGACTCGGATTTGGAGGTGCTGATTCTCATCCCGGCCACTTCACACTCGGCTGTGAACCGGTCCAGCGAGAGTTGGAGGTCACGGTCTGATGAAGCCAACAGGACCACATCATCCGCAAAAAGCAGAGACCCAATCCTGAGGTCACCAAACCGGACCCCCTCAACGCCCTGGCTGTGCCTAGAAATCCTGTCCATAAAAATTATGAACAGGATCGGTGACAAATGGCAGCCCTGGCGGAGTCCAACCCTCACTGGAAACAAGTCCGACTAATTACCGGCAATATGGACCAAGCTCTGACACTGGATAGCTAGGGATTCAGGACTCGGTCTCCACAACTGGGCACCCATTCCCGAGACCGCCACCAGATGGCATTTCAAGTGCCCCAACCGGGTGCCCCGATGTGAGGTCACACTTTGGGGCACTTTGGAGTAAATACGGGGCACTTTTAACAGAACTTCGCCGCGATTGGCCGGAGGTGTCCCGGGGCCACGCCCCTTCGCTTTGGGGCACTTTGGAGTAAATACGGGGCACTTTTAACAGAACTTCGCCGCGATTGGCCGGAGGTGTCCCGGGGCCACGCCCCTTCACTTTGGGGCACTTTGGAGTAAATACGGGGCACTTTTAACCGAACTTGGCCGTGATTGGCCGGAGGTGTCCCGGGGCCACGCCCCTTCACTTTGGGGCACTTTGGAGTAAATACGGGGCACTTTTAACAGAACTTCGCCGCGATTGGCCGGAGGTGTCCCGGGGCCACGCCCCTTCACTTTGGGGCACTTTGGAGTAAATACGGGGCACTTTTAACAGAACTTCGCCGTGATTGGCCGGAGGTGTCCCGGGGCCACGCCCCTTCACTTTGGGGCACTTTGGAGTAAATACGGGGCACTTTTAACAGAACTTCGCCGTGATTGGCCGGAGGTGTCCCGGGGCCACGCCCCTTCACTTTGGGGCACTTTGGAGTAAATACGGGGCGCTTTTAACAGAACTTCGCCGTGATTGGCCGGAGGTGTCCCGGGGCCACGCCCCTTCACTTTGGGGCACTTTGGAGTAAATACGGGGCACTTTTAACAGAACTTCGCCGTGATTGGCCGGAGGTGTCCCGGGGCCACGCCCCTTCACTTTGGGGCACTTTGGAGTAAATACGGGGCTCTTTTAACAGAACTTCGCCGTGATTGGCCGGAGGTGTCCCGGGGCCACGCCCCTTCACTTTGGGGCACTTTGGAGTAAATACGGGGCACTTTTAACAGAACTTCGCCGGAATGGCCGGAGGTGTTTACTACGGCCGCAAAAGTGTCCGAAAATGAAGGAGTAAATTTGGGACACTTTTCTTTCTACGCAAAAGTGTCCGAAAATGAAGGAGTAAATTTGGGACACTTCTCTGCACAAAAGTGTCCAAAAATGAAGGAGTAAATTTGGGACACTTTTCTTTCTACGCAAAAGTGTCCGAAAATGAAGAAGTAAATTTGGGACACTTTTTTTGCACAAAAGTGTCCGAAAATGAAGGAGTAAATTTGGGACACTTTTCTTTCTACGCAAAAGTGTCCGAAAATGAAGAAGTAAATTTGGGACACTTTTTTTGCACAAAAGTGTCCGAAAATGAAGGAGTAAATTTGGGACACTTTTCTTTCTACGCAAAAGTGTCCGAAAATGAAGGAGTAAATTTGGGACACTTCTCTGCACAAAAGTGTCCGAAAATGAAGGAGTAAATTTGGGACACTTTTCTTTCTACGCAAAAGTGTCCGAAAATGAAGAAGTAAATTTGGGACACTTTTTTTGCACAAAAGTGTCCGAAAATGAAGGAGTAAATTTGGGACACTTTTCTTTCTACGCAAAAGTGTCCGAAAATGCAGAAGTAAATTTGGGACACTTTTTTTGCACAAAAGTGTCCGAAAATGAAGGAGTAAATTTGGGACACTTTTCTTTCTACGCAAAAGTGTCCGAAAATGAAGAAGTAAATTTGGGACACTTTTTTTGCACAAAAGTGTCCGAAAATGAAGGAGTAAATTTGGGACACTTTTCTTTCTACGCAAAAGTGTCCGAAAATGAAGAAGTAAATTTGGGACACTTTTTTTGCACAAAAGTGTCCGAAAATGAAGGAGTAAATTTGGGACACTTTTCTTTCTACGCAAAAGTGTCCGAAAATGAAGAAGTAAATTTGGGACACTTTTTTTGCACAAAAGTGTCCGAAAATGAAGGAGTAAATTTGGGACACTTTTCTTTCTACGCAAAAGTGTCCGAAAATGAAGGAGTAAATTTGGGACACTTCTCTGCACAAAAGTGTCCGAAAATGAAGGAGTAAATTTGGGACACTTTTCTTTCTACGCAAAAGTGTCCGAAAATGAAGAAGTAAATTTGGGACACTTCTCTGCACAAAAGTGTCCGAAAATGAAGGTGTAAATTTGGGACACTTCTCTGCACAAAAGTGTCCGAAAATGAAGGAGTAAATTTGGGACACTTTTCTTTCTACGCAAAAGTGTCCGAAAATGAAGAAGTAAATTTGGGACACTTTTTTTGCACAAAAGTGTCCGAAAATGAAGGAGTAAATTTGGGACACTTTTCTTTCTACGCAAAAGTGTCCGAAAATGAAGAAGTAAATTTGGGACACTTTTTTTGCACAAAAGTGTCCGAAAATGAAGGAGTAAATTTGGGACACTTTTCTTTCTACGCAAAAGTGTCCGAAAATGAAGAAGTAAATTTGGGACACTTTTTTTGCACAAAAGTGTCCGAAAATGAAGGAGTAAATTTGGGACACTTTTCTTTCTACGCAAAAGTGTCCGAAAATGAAGAAGTAAATTTGGGACACTTTTTTTGCACAAAAGTGTCCGAAAATGAAGGAGTAAATTTGGGACACTTTTCTTTCTACGCAAAAGTGTCCGAAAATGAAGAAGTAAATTTGGGACACTTTTTTTGCACAAAAGTGTCCGAAAATGAAGGAGTAAATTTGGGACACTTTTCTTTCTACGCAAAAGTGTCCGAAAATGAAGAAGTACATTTAGGACACTTTTTTTGCACAAAAGTGTCCGAAAATGAAGGAGTAAATTTGGGACACTTTTCTCTGCGCAAAAGTGTCCAAAAATGAAGGAGTAAATTTGGGACACTTTTCTCTTCACAAAAGTGTCCGAAAATGAAGGAGTAAATGTGGGACACTTTTCTCTTCACAAAAGTGTCCGAAAATGAACACTATTTCCACTACACTACACTATTCAGTCCGACATGGTGAGCCGTTTCGGCCTCACACGCGACGTGGTCCCCCTCCTCTGGAGAGTCCTAAATACCTCCAGACTCGGGGCTACTCGCTGCACTATTCAGTCCGACATGGTGAGCCGTTTCGGCCTCACACGCGACGTGGTCCCCCTCCTCTGGAGAGTCCTAAAGACCTCCAGACTCGGGGCTACTCGCTGCACTATTCAGTCCGACATGGTGAGCCGTTTCGGCCTCACACGCGACGTGTTCCCCCTCCTCTGGAGAGTCCTAAAGACCTCCAGAGGAGGGGCTACTCGCTGCACTATTCAGTCCGACATGGTGAGCCGTTTCGGCCTCACACGCGACGAGTTCCCCCTCCTCTGGAGGGTCCTAAAGACCTCCAGACTCGGGGCTACTCGCTGCACTATTCAGTCCGACATGGTGAGCCGTTTCGGCCTCACACGCGACGTGTTCCCCCTCCTCTGGAGGGTCCTAAAGACCTCCAGACTCGGGGCTACTCGCTGCACTATTCAGTCCGACATGGTGAGCCGTTTCGGCCTCACACGCGACGTGTTCCCCCTCCTCTGGAGGGTCCTAAAGACCTCCAGACTCGGGGCTACTCGCTGCACTATTCAGTCCGACATGGTGAGCCGTTTCGGCCTCACACGCGACGAGTTCCCCCTCCTCTGGAGGGTCCTAAAGACCTCCAGACTCGGGGCTACTCGCTGCACTATTCAGTCCGACATGGTGAGCCGTTTCGGCCTCACACGCGACGTGTTCCCCCTCCTCTGGAGGGTCCTAAAGACCTCCAGACTCGGGGCTACTCGCTGCACTATTCAGTCCGACATGGTGAGCCGTTTCGGCCTCACACGCGACGTGGTCCCCCTCCTCTGGAGAGTCCTAAAGACCTCCAGACTCGGGGCTACTCGCTGCACTATTCAGTCCGACATGGTGAGCCGTTTCGGCCTCACACGCGACGTGTTCCCCCTCCTCTGGAGGGTCCTAAAGACCTCCAGACTCGGGGCTACTCGCTGCACTATTCAGTCCGACATGGTGAGCCGTTTCGGCCTCACACGCGACGTGGTCCCCCTCCTCTGGAGAGGTCCTAAAGACCTCCAGACTCGGGGCTACTCGCTGCACTATTCAGTCCGACATGGTGAGCCGTTTCGGCCTCACACGCGACGTGGTCCCCCTCCTCTGGAGAGTCCTAAAGACCTCCAGACTCGGGGCTACTCGCTGCACTATTCAGTCCGACATGGTGAGCCGTTTCGGCCTCACACGCGACGTGGTCCCCCTCCTCTGGAGAGTCCTAAAGACCTCCAGACTCGGGGCTACTCGCTGCACTATTCATTCCGACATGGTGAGCCGTTTCGGCCTCACACGCGACGTGTTCCCCCTCCTCTGGAGGGTCCTAAAGACCTCCAGACTCGGGGCTACTCGCTGCACTATTCAGTCCGACATGGTGAGCCGTTTCGGCCTCACACGCGACGAGTTCCCCCTCCTCTGGAGGGTCCTAAAGACCTCCAGACTCGGGGCTACTCGCTGCACTATTCAGTCCGACATGGTGAGCCGTTTCGGCCTCACACGCGACGTGTTCCCCCTCCTCTGGAGGGTCCTAAAGACCTCCAGACTCGGGGCTACTCGCTGCACTATTCAGTCCGACATGGTGAGCCGTTTCGGCCTCACACGCGACGTGTTCCCCCTCCTCTGGAGGGTCCTAAAGACCTCCAGACTCGGGGCTACTCGCTGCACTATTCAGTCCGACATGGTGAGCCGTTTCGGCCTCACACGCGACGAGTTCCCCCTCCTCTGGAGGGTCCTAAAGACCTCCAGACTCGGGGCTACTCGCTGCACTATTCAGTCCGACATGGTGAGCCGTTTCGGCCTCACACGCGACGTGTTCCCCCTCCTCTGGAGGGTCCTAAAGACCTCCAGACTCGGGGCTACTCGCTGCACTATTCAGTCCGACATGGTGAGCCGTTTCGGCCTCACACGCGACGTGTTCCCCCTCCTCTGGAGAGTCCTAAAGACCTCCAGACTCGGGGCTACTCGCTGCACTATTCAGTCCGACATGGTGAGCCGTTTCGGCCTCACACGCGACGTGTTCCCCCTCCCCTGGAGGGTCCACAAGACTTGAAGTGGTTTTTGCCTCTTTTTTCTTTTCTTTTTTCCTCAGACACACACGGACCAGGCCTCCCCCTACAACGTCCCACACCCCCAGTCCTGGCCTCCATGCCTCCAGCAGACCCCCCAGCAACACCCCCACATGAGGGGCCCCAGGTCCAGGCCCCAGGGGACCAGGACCGGGACCCGTACTGGGCCACGGTTAGGGTTGGGCAGGCACGGACCAGGCCTCCCCCTACAACGTCCCACACCCCCAGTCCCGGCCTCCATGCCTCCAGCAGACCCCCCAGCACCACCCCCACATGAGGGACCCCAGGTCCAGGCCCCAGGGGACCAGGAGCGGGACCCGTACTGGGCCACGGTTAGGGTTGGGCAGGCACGGACCAGGCCTCCCCCTACAACGTCCCACACCCCCAGTCCCGGCCTCCATGCCTCCAGCAGACCCCCCAGCACCACCCCCACATGAGGGACCCCAGGTCCAGGCCCCAGGGGACCAGGACCGGGACCCGTACTGGGCCAGCCCCCAGACCCAGACACACACGGACCAGGCCTCCCCCTACAACGTCCCACACCCCCAGTCCCGGCCTCCATGCCTCCAGCAGACCCCCCAGCACCACCCCCACATGAGGGACCCCAGGTCCAGGCCCCAGGGGACCAGGACCGGGACCCGTACTGGGCCAGCCCCCAAAATGAAGAAGTAAATTTGGGACACTTTTTTTGCACAAAAGTGTCCGAAAATGAAGGAGTAAATTTGGGACACTTTTCTTTCTACGCAAAAGTGTCCGAAAATGAAGGAGTAAATTTGGGACACTTCTCTGCACAAAAGTGTCCGAAAATGAAGGAGTAAATTTGGGACACTTTTCTTTCTACGCAAAAGTGTCCGAAAATGAAGAAGTAAATTTGGGACACTTCTCTGCACAAAAGTGTCTGAAAATGAAGGAGTAAATTTGGGACACTTTTCTTTCTACGCAAAAGTGTCCGAAAATGAAGAAGTACATTTGGGACACTTTTTTTGCACAAAAGTGTCCGAAAATGAAGGAGTAAATTAGGGACACTTTTCTTTCTACGCAAAAGTGTCCGAAAATGAAGGAGTAAATTTGGGACACTTCTCTGCACAAAAGTGTCCGAAAATGAAGGAGTAAATTTGGGACACTTTTCTTTCTACGCAAAAGTGTCCGAAAATGAAGAAGTAAATTTGGGACACCTTTTTTGCACAAAAGTGTCCGAAAATGAAGGAGTAAATTTGGGACACTTTTCTTTCTACGCAAAAGTGTCCGAAAACGAAGGAGTAAATTTGGGACACTTTTCTCTAGGCAAAAGTGTCCGAAAATGAAGGAGTAAATTTGGGACACTTTTTTGGGTCAGGTCAGCCATGACCTTTGACACACTGCCTCTTTTTTACTGTCTATTTCAGCATAATTCCTAAACGCTTTAAGCCAGGAGTCTGAAAACTGGGTGTGCGTCTCAGGAGCAAAGGCTCATCCACGGTCTAGAGTTTCAGACCCGTGCGGCCTTCCCAAGTGTCATAGGTCAGCCATGACCTTTGACACACGGCCTCTTTTTTACTGTCTATTTCAGCATAATTCCTAAACGCTTTAAGCCAGGAGTCTGAAAACTGGGTGTGCGTCTCAGGAGCAAAGGCTCATCCACGGTCAAGAGTTTCAGACCCGTGCGGCCTTCCCAAGTGTCAAAGGTCAGCCATAGTAAAATTGGGACACTTTCCAATTGAGAGAAGTGCCCCAAAATGAAGTGAGGTCAAAAAGGTCACCCAAGGTCAGGAAAGCTTTTGGAGGCTAATTTCTGCCAGATTTTTGACTATGTCGTGCGCCAGAGGACCTTCAGCTAGGATCTTTTCGCCACGTTGCGATACGACCACCACAGAGCTACTTGGCTTTGCTGTTGGTCTACAGAGTTGGGACTCTGGGAGACTGATCAGGGCCTCATGGGAGGGCCGCAGGCCAAATTTAACGTGGTTCGGTCCATTTTTGCAGGCAACGGCGAGCACTCAAAGGGAGGAAAAGGCGAGCGATCAAAGCCCCCGCCCATCGAAAAGTACAGGTCCGAGCGGCACGGTTCAGACGTCCGTCCGCTCGTCTAGAGCCCCCGAACGACATATTAAAGATTCAGACTCGAATCTGGTGGCCCTGGGGTCAATCTGTTAAAAGTGCCCTGTATTTACTCCAAAGTGCCCCAAAGCGAAGGGGCGTGGCCCCGGGACACCTCCTGCCAATCCCGGCGAAGTTCAGTTAAAAGTGCCCCGAATTTACTCCAAAGTGCCCCAAAGTGAATGGGGCGTGGCCCCGGGACACCTCCTGCCAGTCCCGGCGAAGTTCAGTTAAAAGTGCCCCGTATTTACTCCAAAGTGCCCCAAAGTGAATGGGGCGTGGCCCCGGGACACCTCCGGCCAATCACGGCGAAGTTCTGTTAAAAGTGCCCCGAATTTACTCCAAAGTGCCCCAAAGTGAATGGGGCGTGGCCCCGGGACACCTCCTGCCAGTCCCGGCGAAGTTCAGTTAAAAGTGCCCCATATTTACTCCAAAGTGCCCCAAAGTGAATGGGGCGTGGCCCCGGGACACCTCCGGCCAATCACGGCGAAGTTCTGTTAAAAGTGCCCCGTATTTACTCCAAAGTGCCCCAAAGTGAATGGGGCGTGGCCCCGGGACACCTCCTGCCAGTCCCGGCGAAGTTCAGTTAAAAGTGCCCCGTATTTACTCCAAAGTGCCCCAAAGTGAATGGGGCGTGGCCCCGGGACACCTCCGGCCAATCACGGCGAAGTTCTGTTAAAAGTGCCCCGAATTTACTCCAAAGTGCCCCAAAGTGAATGGGGCGTGGCCCCGGGACACCTCCTGCCAGTCCCGGCGAAGTTCAGTTAAAAGTGCCCCGTATTTACTCCAAAGTGCCCCAAAGTGAATGGGGCGTGGCCCCGGGACACCTCCGGCCAATCACGGCGAAGTTCTGTTAAAAGTGCCCCGTATTTACTCCAAAGTGCCCCAAAGTGAATGGGGCGTGGCCCCGGGACACCTCCTGCCAGTCCCGGCGAAGTTCAGTTAAAAGTGCCCCGTATTTACTCCAAAGTGCCCCAAAGTGAATGGGGCGTGGCCCCGGGACACCTCCGGCCAATCACGGCGAAGTTCTGTTAAAAGTGCCCCGTATTTACTCCAAAGTGCCCCAAAGTGAATGGGGCGTGGCCCTAAGTGAAGGGGCCTGAAAGCCTGGGTGGCTTACCTGAGGAGAAAACAGAAAAGAGTCAATGTTGGGCTGAGAGTGCCCCCCGATGTAAAAGTTATGTCTGCACAGTCCAGGACCCCAAAAATACCACGGGGCTCCGACTCTGATCTCAGAAGCGGGCCCTTTTTCTCAATTTGGGGCAAAAGTGCCCCTTTCTGAGGTCAGAATGGGGGCCCAATTTCCATTGGGGTCTCTTTTCGCACAAAGTATACCCGAAATGACCAATTTAGTATACCCAAATTTACCTCTTCCCTCATTAGTTCTGTTTGTATTTTAGCCCTGGTTTTCTGTTCAGTCTTTAGCCCTATTCGCACGGGACTAGTATTACCTGGCAACCTCTAGTAATTTGTAATAATTGCGGAGGTCGTCTGTGATCTTAATCCTGTGCGAATCTGCCATGTCCGTAATTTGTAAAGTAAAAATTCCACCGCAAATTACCTACCATATTTTGCCAAACACAGAGGTCATGTGATATTAGTCCCGTGCAAATCGGCATCTCTGTGATTTGTGGTCGTTTTTGTGTTTTCCATGCCATTTTCTGCCTTTTTCCCGGTCGAGAATTATGGAGGCTGCGTTGGCAATTAAAAATGAAAGTTTTGACAGCATTTTGGGTGCAAATTCAGGAGGCACATCTTCGTACACAGCATGGAGACCCATTCGTAGAAAGAGCAAGGTCAAATCCATCAGAAGAGCAACATCTCGAAAGATGATTAGATGGATTACATGCATGGCAGCATGCGGTAAGGAACATATTGTTATTTATACATTCATGTGACATCACTACAGCATACATATTCTGATAGCCCAGGTTGTCCTTAAAAAAAAATGCATTACAGGATTGAGGTTCTACAAGCATTATTACACACAAAGGCAAGGCAAGTTTATTTGTATAGCACATTTCTGCAACAGGACAACTCAAGGTGCTTTACATATTAGCAAAATGAGAACATAAAAAGCAAACATTATTTAAAAACAGACAAGAGAAAGAATTAAAACAGGTATAAAAAAAGAAGTAAAACAGAAACAACTAAAACATAGTAAAAAATATATAAAATAACAGAATAATGTTACAGTGCAGTTAATAAAAGGCGTCAGCAAACATGAAAGTCTTTAATGTTGATTTAAAGGCACTGAGGGTTCTGGCAGACCTGCAGGTTTCTGGGAGTTTGTTCCAGATAGTGGGTGCATAGAAACTAAATGCTGCCTCACCTTGTTTAGCTCTTACTCTAGGTATAGCTAGAAGACCAGGGCCCAGTTTCCTGATAACGATGGATCCACACTCGTACGATCCTTCTCACGAATCATCTTTCGAACGATCGTTATGTTTTTCCGTGCGTTTCCCGAAACTCCTCTTAACATGAACGCGCGTGCACAGATCTAACGACCAATCGTAGCCTTGTACCTGTCCACTGACACGGTGCTGAAATACATATTATACCATGGTCTGGGTGAATACTCGATTCTGATTGGCTGGGGGGTGTAGGTTAAAAAGTACACCTACGAAAGACGTTGACGCTATGAAGACGCTATGGCCACGTTGCTTGGCAACGCCTGCATACGGGAGATATTAAATAGTCCGCTCACAAAAACCTCACAATTTTAACTCTAAAACACATTCAAGTATTATTAATTGATTAAATATTTCTTTCTTTCGTAAGTGACCATGGTATAAGCGGGATAATGCCCTTCGAGGTGTCCATTAACAGAACCGTCCTCCGCGGTTCACGCCTCCACGTCGTCCATTCATTTCTGTTAATATTTAATCAATTAATAATACTTTAATGTGTTTTAGAGTTAAAATGGTGAGGGTTTTTTTATTTTTATAAGTTGAGCGGACTATTTAATATCTCCCATATGCAGGCGTTGCCAAGCAACGTGGCCATAGCGTCTTCATAGCGTCAACGTCTTTCCTAGGTGTACATCAAAGATAAGATTATAGAGCTCCACTCTATAATCTTCAGCCAATCAGAATCGAGTATTCACCCAGACCATGGTATAACATAGACTAAGCTATATAGCCTATCGTAACTTTAGCGTCACCAGCTGGACATTCAGTGGTATTGGATGTGTTAACGACGCTCGTAGCGCGCTACGAGGACAGCTGGAGCTCTCGTTAGCTACAAGCATCTTAATGACGGTCGTTACGCTACGATGCTTTCAGGAAACGGTGTGCAAACTGTCTGATGGTACAACGAACTTAACGAACTTAACGAACTTAACGAACTTAACGAATAACGACGCTTTCGGGTAACTGGGCCCAGTACCAGATGATCTGAGAGGTCTGGACGGCTCATAGTTGAGTAGGAGGTCAGAGATGTATTTTGGCCCTAAACCATTTAATGCTTTGTAAACCATCAGCAGTATTTTGAAATCTATTCTGTGAGAAACTGGAAGCCAGTGCAGAGATCTGAGGACTGGGGTGATATGGTCCACTTTCCTGGTGTTAGTGAGGACACGAGCGGCAGCGTTTTGAATTAGCTCCAGCTGTCTAATGGACTTTTTAGTGAGACCTGTAAAGACACCGTTACAATAGTCAAGCCTACTAAAGATAAATGCATGGACAAGTTTTTCCAAGTCCTGCTGAGACATGAGTCCATTTATCCTTGATATGTTTTTAAGATGATAGTAGGCTGACTTATGGTTCGTTCGTTATGGTCTTAATGTGGTTGTTCAGATTCAGGTCTGAGTCCATGACTACACCTAGATTTCTGGCTTGGTCTGTGGTTTTTAGCATTACTAATTGAAGTTGGCTGCTAACTTTTAATCGTTCTGCAGTGGCACCAAAAACAATGACCTCAGTTTTGTCTTTGTTTAACTGAAGACAATTCTGGCAAATCCAGTCATTGATTTGATCAACGCAGGTACACAGTGTTTGTATGGGACCATAGTCCCCTGGTGATATGGTTATGTAGATTTGTGTGTCATCTGCATAGTTATGGTAACTTATTTTGTTGCTTTCCATAATCTGGGCTAGGAGAAGCATGTAGATATTAAACAGAAGAGGCCCTAGAATGGAGCCTCGGGGAACCCCACATGTAATTTTTGTTCGCTCAGATGTGTAGTTGCCTATAGACACAAAGTAGTCCCTGTCCTTTAAGTAGGATTCAAACCAGTTTAGAGCTGTGCAAGAGAGTCCTACCCAGTTTTCCAGCCGTTCAAGTAATATACTGTGGTCAACTGTATTGAATGCAGCACTGAGATCTAGTAATACTAAGACTGTAATCCTGCCATTATCAGTGTTTACGTGTATGTCATTGAAGACCTTAACTAGAGCAGTCTCCGTGCTGTGGTTTGGTCGAAAACCTGACTGGAAAACACCAAAACAACTGTTCAGTGCTAAGAATTCATGTAACTGTTGAAACACAGCTCTTTCAACAATTTTGCCTAAGAATGGCAGATTTGATATGGGCCTGTAGTTGTTCATTTCACCTTTGTCTAAATTATTCTTTTTTAATAATGGTTTGATGACTGCAGTTTTGAGAACTTGTGGGAAAACACCTGATAGAAGGGACATGTTTACAATCTGTATCAGATCTGAAGTCATTACATTCAAGACTTTTTTGAAGAAGCCTGTTGGCAGAATGTCGAGACAGCAAGAAGAAGACTTCAGCTGTTGTACAATGTCCTCCAAGTTTTTATGGTTAAGTGGATTGAACTGTGCCATGGTATATGTATTGGTTTTCGGTGGACACAGATATCTTGGCTGCGGTAACGAAGCAATGACTGCTTGTCTGATTTTGTCTATTTTGTTGCTAAAAAAAGAAGCAAATTCATTACAGGCCCTGCTGGACATCATTTCAGGGGCAACTGACTAGGGTGACCAGATATGAGTCTGTGAAAAGGAGGACATATCAGCGGGGGTGGGGGGGGCGTAGTGTATCATCACATGTTCACATACAAATGTTTCCACAGTCAGTGACTAGATATGAAAATGAGCTTTATTGGCCCTTAACAACACTAACATAGAAAATAGAAAAAACACTGCCTCAAAGTGCAAATGCACAGAAAATACAGGCCGTTTTCAATGTTTGTCCCTATAAAACAATAACCTAAAACAATAATAAAAAGTGGCTATAATAATAAAAAGCTTTGTGTGGATCGCGACCAAGACGAAAGCATGGATATTTATTTTTTAGTTCATCTGTGAACTTGCTTTTACGTTTCGGCATAGCTGCAGAGATGCCGCCGGTACATGCGCTCTCTTTGATAAACAAGGAAGCTGCTCGCGCCACTGAGGTGCAGACTGACCAATTAAAAGCTCACAGAAAAGGCTATCGACCAATGACGGCAGCGCTACAGTCAGACCGTATGTATGCAGGTAACTCCCCCTACTCACTGCCACTCAAAGCAAAGCCAACAGAACTGAGTAGGGGGGGGGGGGGGGGGGCGGGACTAGTTGGTCAGCAGACGCAATGGAAATTCCGATATTGCATGTTTGAAAAAAATCTTGGACGGTTTTGAAAATCCGCCCGGACATTTTTTTAGGTCTCAAAAAGAGGACATGTCCGGGGCAAAAGAGGACGTCTGGTCACCCTAGTTAAACCAGATATGTGACTGCATTGGACGTTGTGCTGCGTCCCAGTAGAGAGTCTAGAACTCTGCTCTTCAAGCCTAGTGTCTCAAAAGGAGGACAAATACGCGTCCGCCGGACAGGGCATTGAAAAACCGGACAGTCCGGCCTAAAGCCGGACGTCTGGCCACCCTACAACTGACACAGGAGGGTTTGTTAGCCTGTCCACTGTGGCAAACAAGACACGTGTTATTCTTATTTCTGGTGATGATGTCAGAAAAGAAAGATTGCCTTGCATTCCTCAGTTCTAAATTATAGATCTTAAGCCTTTCTTTATAGATCTCATAATGAACCTTGAGGTTTGTTTTTCTCCACCTGCGCTCAGCTTTTCGACAATTTTTTCAGCTCTTACCAGCATGGCGTTTCTCCAAGGAGATTTCTTCTTCTCAGAGACAACCTTTACTTTACTTGGAGCAATGGCATCAATGATGTTGGCCATTTTAGTATTGAAAACATCCACCAGCTCATTCACTGATGCCCAGGACAGGACAGGTGTTTGAACAAAAGCCTGATTAAATCTTTCACAGGTGTTTTCAGTGATACATCGTTTTGAGATTATTTCCTTTTGATCACTTGCGTGCACAGAGAAAGTGCTCTCAAAGAAAACACAGGCATGATCAGATAAAGCAACATCAGTCACTACAACCTTTGAAATGTTCAACCCCTTCGAGATGATTAACTTATTGTGTGTGGCCTCTGCCACATGTTGAGTCAGCCCAAAATTATCAAGGACATACCATAATTGTTGGGTGCCTCTGTCCTGAGGGTTATCAACATGGATGTTAAAATCACCAACAATAGCTAAACAGTCAAAGTCCATACATATTGTAGCCAGCAGTTCAGTGAAATCATCAAAGAAGTTAGCACAGTATTTCGGTGGCCTATAAACATTAATGAATATGACTCGAGAGGAGGATTTTAGCAGAAGAGCCACATATTCAAACGAAGCAAAATTCCCAAAAGATAGTTGCTTATATTGGAATGAACCATTAAACACAATAGCAACCCCTCCTCCTTTCTTATGTGCTATAGTCTCACTCATAAAACTGAAGTTGGGGGGGGTTGACTCAATAAGAACAGCTGCACTGCTGTTTTGATCTAACCAAGTTTCTGTTAAAAACATAAAATCAAGCTTGTTCTCAGTGATAAAATCATTGATTAAAAATGATTTCCCTGCCAAGGACCTAATGTTTAATAAACACGGATTCAGTGTCTTAGGAGTGTTATCTATCAGACTCCCAATGATAGGCTGTGGCTCACAAGGAATGGACTTTAAATTTGATAAATTTGCAGAACCACATACAGTTACCTTTGTTTTTCTATTACCTATCAAAACAGCTATTTGCATAAAGGACCCCGACTTGTCCTGGAAGAAGTAATGACTGTTCTTGATTTTGCAGCCTGGACCCTTCACATATCTAGTCTTGTGTGGTTTGAGCACAAGCAACATTGTCAGCTTTCTCAACCTTATCAGGCTGGGGAGAGAGACAATGATGATGCAGTCGTGGAGGGGGAGTTGGTGGTGGACGCAGCAGTGATAGAGACCAGGCAAACCAATAATAGGAAAAAAGGGCTTAGTTAATATTGACAATAATTTTTGCATAACCTCTCATCACCCATGCTATTATCAAGCTATTATTTAGCTATTACCTTACCTTCCTGATGACAAATGCAAGCAATATTGACAGCCGTCTGTTTTCTAGTACTAGTAATAGTAGTTGTGGTCGGTGACATTGTGTGTCATTCAGGGCTGGGTTTAGTTAACTTTCAAATCAAAATGTAATCCCTTAAGATTTCTTAAGGGATTACATTTTGATATGTCTTGTCATTATTCCTGTTAGTTCTAGTTTGTCCTACACTCCAATGTATTGTAAGTGTGTTTTTGAATTAAATGTTAAAGTTCCTGTCTCCTGCATTTGGGTCCACCTGCTCCACTAGACATAACAGAATAACAAGACCAACAGCAGAGAAAAATGCCTTCTCAGGAACCTTTCTGGCACTGGGGGTACCTTGATTTGCCAGACGAGCCTTAAAGCCCAGCGTATCCCTGGGCTATCTTGCCTTTGTGGCCACCAGATCCCGGGCATGTCCAGCTGGCTCCTGACGGTCCTCAGTCCCCGAGGAGCCGTGACTGCCGGTGTTTACATGGGATGATCCACCACCAGTGTTTCCTGTTTGGGCATTGGCCTGTCCCCGCAGCCGCGCACCCCACTACCTGCATCCCGGCAGTCTCCGGTCTTGGCCCCAGCCCAAGCTCCGGTCCTCACCATGCCAGTGATGATCCAGCCTGTTGCTCCAGCCCGGCGGGCACCATGTCAGCCTGCCCCTCAGTCTGCTCCCAACATGGACCACTGTGGATCGAAGTCGAGGAGACTACAAAACATCTGGGATTTCATGCTCCGGGCCACCAAAGCCACCAACCTTAAGTCTCTGAGAGCAAACCTGGAGTTAGCACTCATTCAGGTTCACTGTTGCCCGTCCCCAGCCACCGAGTCCCTAGAAACTGAGCTAGCTCGTGTTTTGGAGCAGCTAACAACCATGCTAGCCTCTGTCACTGCCTCCTAATCCACAGCCTGCTCCCCAGTTGTTATTCCACAGCCCACTAACCACCAGCCTGCTAGTCCTCTGTCCACATGTGGACTTTGTGGAGTACAGAAAACCTCCTTAGGTGCCAGATCTCCTTTTACTGTAGCAAGCAACATCAGAAACAGCACTGGAGAAAACACAAGCTCACCTGTCAGTAGGTCGGTTTCACTCACCACCAGCCCACTAACCCTAAGCCAGTTCCCCAGTAGCCTTACTCCCCAGCCTGTATCCTTGCCTGCCAGCCCGCTGCCCAGCACTCCAGTCTCTCCACTGCCCAGCACTCCAGTCTCTCTGCTGCCCAGCACTCCAGTCTCTCTGCTGCCCAGCACTCCAGTCTCTCTGCTGCCCACCACTACAGAGTCTACACTACCCAGCACCACTGCTGAGGCCCAGACTGCTCCAGCTCTGTCCCAGCCTCCTTCTGTCAGGGAGTCCCAGTCTTCTTCTGTCGGGGAGCCTTACTTTTGATATCTGGCTCGAATCACCATTTTGTTGGTGAAAGCACTGGACTGGACGCAGTCAGCAGGTGGAGTTTAAAAAAGGGCAGTTTCATTTCAAAGGCAGATAAAAGGTATTTCTTTGCCTGTGTGTGTGTGTGTGTGTGTGTGTGTGTGTGTGTGTGTGTGTGGGGGGGGGGGGGTTAGCTCTGCAACGAGAAAACACTCATTAACAGTAAGTCAAAACAATATGAAATTGTGTGCATTAAGTTAAATCAAAGTATTACAGAAGTAAATTAACTCACAGGACACACACATCATGGTTGAGGTGAAAAGAAGGAACAAAGGAGGTGCATCCCAAGTCTCTTAAATTGCATCCACGTTTCCCTCTCTTGCATCCTTTCCTAGCGTCTTAGTCCCTCCCACCAAGGATGCATGGAGAGGCTGCTCTAGTGTATCCTTGCTCGTAGCTCCTCAGAGATCCCTCCTTGCTCTCAATCCTGGCTCCTCGGAGCAGAAATAAGAGCTTTGGGACAGCCTGCAAAATGGCGAACCAGAACTTCCAGTTCAAGCGAGGATCGAGGAGCAAGGAAATATCACATTTCCTTGCACTTGGGATGCACCCAGGGAGGAATGCAGTATATATAGCCTCTAATTAGTCTGAGTGATTGCACCTGAGGGGGGCAGTCCCTCTGTCCCTCTGAGCCATTTTGTATCTCACCCCGCCACTTGCAAAAAAATATGTACTTTACCCGAATCGGCAGAAGTTTAGTTGTTAGTCTAATCAGGGGTGGGCTGGGAACAAAATTCGGCCCGGGCAATTTTCTCCTGGACCGGCCCCCGGGGGGGGTGCGCGATTGTTAACGGGGGGGGGGGGGGGGGGGGGGTCGTAGCGCACCCCGGACCTACGACAGACGTATTATGACAGTCCTAGACCAGCCCAAAAATCTGGACCGGCCCAAAAATAATAATACAAAAATTTAAAAAAAAAAGAATTATGGCCGGCCGGCTCGGCCTGAAATCGTCCGGCCGTTCGGGAAATCTCCCGAACCTCCCGATGGCCAGCCTGTCCCTGAGTCTAATAGTAGTTAAGGCAATGGACTGTAATTGTATAATTTGCCTATATAACTAGTGCCATTTGGCATTATTATTATGTCCTAACCAGGGGTCGCATTAACCAAATAATTTCCGTCATTGACCGTTTTTTTTAAACGGTGACGGAAAAATCTGAGGGCCATCCGTCATTTTGACAGATTGCAATTCACACCCCTGACCACTTGGTGGCGATGAGCATATTAATTGGCTCTTGTAGAAGAAGACAAGTAGAAAAGAAGAAAAATGTCATGGCAGTTGAGTGTTGAAACATTTGAAACAACAAACCCACTTGAAACATTTGATTACGTGCAAGCAGGCACGCGATTCAAGTCCATGCGGACCTGGAGGAAGGTGTGAGAAGCCCCACTATACGCGAATTATCCACGATATCGCGCCGCCTTGAAAAATTTCACTTGGGGGTGTGTTGTCTAGTGGATCAACTAGCTCCCGCGTGTTGACTAGTGGATCAACTAGCTCCCGCCCGCATTGTGGTGATGATGAGGACCGTCAAGCCCCACTATACACGAATCGCCTGGTGGCCGATATTCTTGCATATTCTTCTGCTTGATGTGTGTATCCACGGTGTGGATTATTTGTTCAGCTTGTTTGGACTGAATATTAATTAAAAATGAATTAAAATTAAATGCTATTGAACATGTCATTATTATCATTTAAAAGATTAAAGTGACCGGTAAAAATAGATTTTGACAGGATTTTTATGACCCTGTCAGTCAAAATGACAGACAACGAAAAAGTCTAGCGCAACCTCTGGTCCTAACATTGCACAAAACACTGCAATAAAGTGGCCTAACTAAGCAATGTAGGCCAATTATTTTTTAACCCCTCAAACGAAAAACACTACAGCAGCCAGTGGCGGTCCTTCCTACAGGCAACATAGGCGCTTGCCTAGGGCGCCACCGAGTGAGGGGCACCACATATGCGGCGAGAAAAAAAATTATAATCAAAATGATCAACAGTTTTTGCCATCCCTATATCTACAACAATACTTTGACATTCAAAATAAATTAAACCTATGTAAAAGAAATGACAATTCTGACGTGACCTTTAGCTGTTACACATTAGGGTCAAAACATGGGCACACTGATGCGCAGTCGGTTGGTCGGCTCGACTCAGCTGTGTGTCGACGACGACGGGTTACAGCTAATGTAAAATGAAACGGCAAAAGCCATCCGGGCGCACTTTCGAAAGCGCAGAAAAGAAGTGCAAGAGAAACGTGCAAAAGAGAAAGGTATGACATTTTTGATTATGTATTTATTTAATTCGCCGAGCATTCATGATATAATCATGCTAGCTAGCAGTATTATCATGTCATCTTACTAGTAAGCTAACGTTAAGTAGCAATGAGGGTGTGTGATGTCCCGCTTCATTGGGCTAGGTGTGGTCGTTATTAACATGCAGTCATAATGAGACATAATGAGACATAATAAGTCATAAGACTGGTTCAGACTGCTGGCCTGGGTTGGCCTATTGTTCGAGAATAACACAATACAAGTTGATGCTAGCTACAGTATATAGCACTTTGCATCTCATTGTGTGCTATGAAATTAATGAGGATATCAACATGTGGACTTTATAGACAGAGGTGCAAAAGATGAGCATATGTTATTGTGGAGGGTGTGTGTGGAGTGTGTGTTGTTGATGACTGGTTTACAGCCTCACCTGGCCTGAGTCAGACTGATTGGACTCTGGCTGGGTGGGGCTGCACACCTGGGGTGCATGAGCAATCATGGCACCCAGGATAAACCAGCCATCAACACACACACTCGAGGGGAGAGCTACGACGGTCATGGCAGCCTGTAACATCAGCTCGGCAAATACCACCTGCCATCTCCAATAAATATACTTGAACAACATCTACCCGTGTCCTGTGTTGGAGGGCCCCAGGAAAAGCCACTTAGGTGGCGTGTGGTAGGAGCCAACCCTGCCATAGTTATATACTGATGAACAGAGATAAGTATAAGTTACATACTGATGGAATATTGTATCAAAAAAGTTGAGCATAATAATAATAAATGATATATACAGGTAGAGTTATGTTCATGCAGAGAGGTATGTACATAGAGCTGTGAGCATATGGGACTAAGGCTGTGTCCGAAATCACTCACTACTCCCTATGTAGTCCACTATGTTGGACTCCCTATGTCAGGTTCTGTAAGAACTTTGCATCTATTTTTCATATTTTTCCCCCCTAGTGGTGGATTGGGAGTAATTCATTATTCTCTTGTTTACTCCCTGCTATTGTTTTCATTGGTTGTTTTAGTCACATGACACAGCCAGGTCATAGTGCAGAGATTTCAATCAGGAAATGCTTCGGTTGTTAGACTACATGTGGTCAGCTTGCAGCTCCAGCCACCTTATCCTTTCCTTCCTCCGTTTGTGCCTTGGAAAGCATCACTTGTAAGTTATATATATATATTAACTGGCAATTATAATAATACTCAAGTGTCATGTAATTTATTCTGTTATTTTACATTTCAATATTTAGTCTATTTGCATGTGAATACTGCCAATGTTAAACTAGCTATGAGTAGCTATGGTGTTTCTATTGTAATAGATATTTGATAGCTTTCCTGCTGCAAGTATGCCAGTAGCGTTTCTATTAGTGTCTTTAAGCTGGTGAACTTTATGTACATTATTTGCAAGATATTTACAAGTTAGGTACAGCTATTTACATATCATTTGAATGTGGTATTTACATGGTATCTACATCTTTGTAGCTGTCGTTTACATAATTGTAGTGTCTGTGGATGTATGTAGTCATTTAAATAGCATCCAGTAATTGGTGCTATCTTTCTGTATCATTTCAGTTTTACAGAAAGGAAAAAATCCTTTCATGAGAATGATGACAACAGTAAAAAGCATTCAAACTTTACTCCAGCCTCCGGCTTTCTCTTGAAGCCTGTTAGCTATCTGTCGATTTGTGTACAGACACACACATTGGGGACAGAATAATAAAAAAGTGTCTTCACGGTGGGCACTACAGCATCAGGAAAAATAAGATGCTGTGCGAGCACACCTCCCCCATGCATGCAAAAGCCGCCATACTAACCTCTTCTCATACATATTTGGAGGACCGCAATTCATGATGTCACATACTAGTCAAGCTGGATTGGAACGATTGTCCATCACTGATGGTGGTGTCATAGAACAGAACCCTGCACGTGAAGCAAGATCACAACATTCATCCACCTCATTTAAATCCTCTTCAGCTAGTAGGGCCGCAGCCAGAGCTTGCGCTAAAGTCGAAGCTGCGCGTGCACGCGCCACTTTCGTTCAGCGAGAAACTGATTTAAAGATAGAAGAGGCTCGCCTAGCAGCTGAATTGAAAGTCAAAGAGGCACGCATAGCAGCTGAGTTATCAGCATTGGACCACGAGAAAGAGGTAGCAGCAGCCTTAGCAGAAGCTGAAGTTCTTGAGGCAGCAGCAGAGATTGAAGGTAGAGAGGGCAGTAGGAGTCACCACGATACAGTTCATGTCGCCATTCAGCACACCCGTGACTATGTTGAACACCACTCCCAGCTACATCTCAGTGATGCAGAGCCCCCAGTACTTAATCCATATATGCCATCTCTATGGCCGCTCATCAAACCCGATGTCCAATCAGATATACAGGAGCATGCCCCTGGTCTTGACAGCAGAGCTTCTTACTTCTTACATAAGATTGATGTTCATGCAGCACAGCAGCCTAAGAGGGCAACGCCAGTGGTTCGTCAACGCACCCTGAGGGACAACGACAATCACGAGGCACAGCAACCTGAAAGGCCAACGCCAGCAGTTTGTCACCACCCCCCTGCTTACCTCCCCTCTGCTCCAGTGCACTCTTCCTCCTCCAACAGAGTCTCATTACAGACGCATACTGATGACAGGACTGGTATGAGTGACATCGCAAGGTACTTGGTACATCGAGAGCTTGTGAATTCTGGCCTCATCAAGTTCAATGATCGCCCAGAAAGTTATTGGGTGTGGAAGTCCTCGTTCCTCAATGCCACTGGAGGACTTAACTTAACTGCCAGTGAGGAGCTTGACCTCTTAACGAAGTGGTTAGGAAATCAGTCTTCAGAGCATGTCCTAAGGATCCGTTCTGTGCATGTCGCCAGCCCTGCCATAGGCTTAAGAATGGCCTGGGATCGCCTAGTGGAGTGGGACTACGGCTCCCCTGAAGTGATCGAGAGAGCTCTGTTTGAGAGGATGGAGAACTTTCCTAAAATCAATCACAAGGACCCCATAAAGCTCAGGGAGCTGGGAGACCTGCTAAGTGAGTTAGAGTCTGCCAAATCTGAGGGCTACTTGCCTGGGCTCTCGTACCTGGACACCGCCAGGGGTGTCAACCCTGTCGTTGAGAAGTTGCCACTCGGTCTGCAAGAGAGGTGGTTAGCCCAAGGCTCTCAGTACAAGGAGCAGCACAATGTTTCTTTTCCTCTGTTTGCATTTTTCACAAACTTCATATGTAATGAGGCACGCAGAAGAAATGACCCTAGCTTCACTCTCTCAACAGTCCCTACAGCTCCATCGAACCATTCCTACAGGTTCTCTATGGGTCCATCTAAGCCTGAACGAGTGGAAAGGAGATCAGGATACGTCAAAAGTCACGTCTCTGCTCACAAGACTGAAGTCGCATCGCATCGACCAGCTTCTCAGTCGGACAGTTCAAGCAGCAAGCTGGGTGACATTGACAGACAATGCCCTATCCACCAAAAACCCCATCCTCTAAGAAAGTGTAGAGGTCTTCGGAGCAAGCCAGCAGTCACCTCCAGGTGCACAGAAGTCTGTGACGAAGGTAAGGTGCCTAGATCCTGTTCTAAGATCTGCCTGGTGAAGGTCTATCCCAAGGCACGCCCAGACAAAGCCACTAAGGTCTATGTTATTCTGGACGACCAGAGCAACAGGTCACTGGCCAGGTCCGAATTCTTCAACCTCTTCCAAATTAGAGGGTCAGATTCGCCATACACTCTCCGCACGTGTGCAGGAGTCACTGAAACATCTGGGAGAAGAGCCACAGGGTTCATGGTAGAGTCATTGGATGGAACGACAAGTGTGATGCTCCCCACACTCATTGAGTGCAATCACATGCCAGACGACCGGTCGGAGATCCCAACTCCAGCGGCTGCACAGCACCACACTCACTTGAAGTCCATCGCTCACAGAATACCACACCTAGATCCAGAGGCCCAGATACTCCTACTTCTGGGACGCGACATCCTTCAGGTTCACAGTCAGAGAGCAACGGAATGGTCCTCACAGCGCCCCCTATGCCCAAAGACTAGACCTTGGCTGGGTTGTTATAGGCGATGTCTGCTTGGGCTCAGCCCACAAGCCAGTGGCTGTGACTTCCTTCCAGACCAACATGCTTGAAAATGGACGCCCATCTCACCTCGCTCCATGTCCCAATCATCTTCAAGTCAAGGAGAAGTTTAGCACCAAAGCACAGCACTGTACCTCTCTCCACGGCCTTGCATACAACACCCCAGTCTTTGATGACTGCAGCTTCGGCGGCACAATCTTTGGGAGAACCAAGGATGACGACAAAGTGGGTCTCTCCATCGAAGACAGGCTTTTCCTGGGGCTCATGGACAAAGAGATGTTTATGGATGACACCAACAGCTGGGTGGCGCCTCTTCCATTTCGATCCCCCCGGCGACGGCTCCCAAACAATTGAGAACAGGCTCTCAGTCGCCTTACCTCTCTCCGCCGTACCCTAGAAAGAAAGCCTGAGATGAAAACTCATTTTGTGAACTTCATGCAAAAGGTCTTTGATCACGACCAGGCCGAGTTAGCTCCACCACTGCTAGAGGGAGAAGAACGATGGTACTTACCCATCTTCAGTGCTTAATTTGTAAAGTGGGAGGTACCGGAACGCAGAGGGGGTGTGGATCCGGCGGCTCATTACGGGGTTAGAGGTACCGGTACCTCAAAAAAAGTGTGGGGGGGGTGTTCTCGATTGTCGACGGGGGGGGGGGGGGGTGTTCGTGATTGTCAACGGGGGGGGGGTGGTGTTCGCGATTGTCGACGGGGGGGGGGGGGGGGGGGGGGTGTTCGTGATTATCAACGGGGGGGGGGGGGGGGGGGTGTTCGCGATTGTCAACGGGGCGTGGGGGGCGGAGGGACCGCGGACCGATGGCGGGGTTGCGCGATCGTAACCACCGACGGCGGGGCGGGGGGGGGATAAAAAAAAAAAAAAAGGTGCCGGATCCACCGTCGGAGGTGCCGGATCCGACGTCGGAGGTGCCGGAACATGTTCCGGCGTGTTCCGGCCCAAATTAAGCCCTGCCCATCTTTGGCATATACCATCCTCAAAAGCCAAATCAGATCAGAGTCGTCTATGACTCCAGTGCTCAGCATCATGGCAACTCCCTGAATGATGCACTACTTACTGGCCCAGATCTGAACAACAGCTTACTTGGATTCTTGCTGCGCTTCCGAAGAGAGACAGTAGCTGTGATAGCAGACATCGAGCAGATGTTTCACAGCTTCACTGTCAGGGAAGACCACCGAGACTTCTTCGGTTCCTATGGTTCAAAGACAACGAACCCAGCGAAGAGATTGTTGAGTACAGGATGAAAGTCCATGTATTCGGCAACAGCCCATCACCGGCAGTAGCCATCTATGGTCTTCGTCGCGCGGCACAACGTGGAGCAAGCGAATATAGCATGGATGCCAAACACTTCGTAGAGCGTGACTTCTACGTCGATGATGGCCTCAAGTCACTATCATCAGCTGCTGAAGCCATCGACCTGCTGAAAAGGACACAAGAGATGCTTGCCGCCTCCAACTTACGGCTCCATAAGATAGCGTCGAACCACTCTGACGTCTTGGAGGCCTTCCTGCCAGAAGACCATGCGAAGGGTCTGCAGAACCTGGACTTCGATGACAACTCAGCCCTCATCCAACGCAGCTTAGGGCTCAGCTGGGATCTCAAACATGACATCTTCACCTTTAGAGTGGCAGCTACAGAGAAGCCCTTCACCCGTAGAGGTGTTCTAGCCACAGTTGTAGTGATGTTCATTGAGGAAGAAGGCCCCGACACAGGAACGCTTTTAACTCACTTTATTTGTTTAGCTTTAGTTATATTAATCTACGAAGCAAATGGAGGGGTATTGTAAAAGTCACGCGCGGAGCGACCCTTAGCTGGGCATCTATTCAGATACGCTGCCTGGGGGTTTCTGCCCTCCCCCCGGATGTGTTGTTGGGTAGTATCCGGGCAGGCGTGGCCTCTATGACGCATAATATGCTCGTGTTGAGCGCCCGCCCCCAGTGTATTATGTGTGCCGCCATCTAGTGATCAGGTGCGGTTAATACAACTTGTATATTTATTTCTATTCCTTTGTGGCTATGTGTAGATATTACAGCCTGCTGATACATATGTTATTATTTATTCTCAAAACAGTGAACAGTCTGTTCGACCCTCTCGGACTTGTCGCGCCGATCATCATTCAAGGGAAGTTCCTGCTGCGAGAACTCATATTTAGTCTATTTGCATGTGAATACTGCCAATGTTAAACTAGCAATGGTGTTTCTATTGTAATAGATATTTGATAGCTTTCCTGCTGCAAGTATGCCAGTAGCGTTTCTATTAGTGTCTTTAAGCTGGTGAACTTTATGTACATTATTTGCAAGATATTTACAAGTTATGTACAGCTATTTACATATCATTTGAATGTTATATCTTTGTAGCTGTCATTTACATAATTGTATGTCTGTGGATGTATGTAGTCGTTTAAATAGCATCCAGTAATTGGTGCTATCTTTCTGTATCATTTCAGTTTTACAGAAAGGAAAAAATCCTTTCATGAGAATGACGACAACAGTAAAAAGCATTCAAACTTTACTCCAGCCTCCGACTTTCTCTTGAAGCCTGTTAGCTATCTGTCGATTTGTGTACAGACACACACATTGGGGACAGAATACCCTATGTAGTGACTAGGGAGTAGGGAATGAGTGAGGGATTTCGGACACATCCTAAGTGAATTTATATAAAAAGAATGTCAAAATGAAAATGCGTAGCAACTTAATAATATCATTTGAAAAATGGAAATAATTTACTCCATGTTGATAATACATGTTGTTTGTTATATCATTTTCAGGCTGGAAATGATGCTACTGGATTCAAGTGATCCAGTTGTAGCCCAAGCTGCCCCCATCCTGGCCACTGGGAGGAAGTGGACCCCACGGACTGCAACTGAGAAGGCAAAGGCAGCACTCAGACACAGGGACATCGTGGGCCAAGTGCAGGAGGGGAGAGGTGGTCTTGGCCTTGGGGCCAGCACACCAACCTGGAGCAAGGCCACTCCATCTCAGAGACGCAAGCTGGTGGTCCAGGAGGTACATCGGGAAGAGGAAGCAGGAAGGTAGGGCACAAGCTGTGGCGCAAGCAAAACAAGGGCAGTGGATGGCATGGGAAGGAATAGAGAAGATCTCCTGGCAAGAGCTGTGGGAAATGGAGGCATTCAGGGCGAGTTTTACCATCAGGGCTGCCTATGATGTCCTACCTTCTCCAACAAACCTAAGCCAAGTACAGCATCGCTGAAGCACATCCTAGTGGGCTGCAAGACCAGCCTCACTCAAGGCCTTTACACCTGGCGGCACAACCAGGTCTTAAAGAGTCTTGCAGCAGTGCTAGAGAGTCAGCGGACAAGCGTGAACGCCCTTCCTCCCCCGTCATCCCGCTGGCAGGCAACATCATTTGTCCGAGAGGGTGAGGGTCAAGCCAACCTCACCTCCGTAGGACCGGATGCCGGTCAGCTAGGTGGGGCACGGGACTGGAAGCTGCTGGCAGACTTGGGCCAGAAACTCTGCTTCCCAGCTGAGATTGTGTCTACCAACCTGCGACCAGACCTTGCTATGTGGTCAGCCTCCAGCCAGCTTGTCTACATCATTGAGCTCACAGTGCCCTGGGAGAGTTCAGTGGAGGAGGCCTATGAGCGGAAGGGCTGAGGTACGCTGAGCTTGCAGCCGATGTGCAGCAACGGGGCTGGAGAGTGAAGGTACGCCCAGTGGAAGTAGGCTGCAGAGGATTTGTAGCCACCTCAACATCCAGGCTACTCAGGGAGATGGGAGTGCGAGGGAAGGCCCACCGACAGGCAGTCAAAGACCTCTCCAGAGCTGCTGAAAAGGGGAGTCAGTGGCTGTGGATGAAGAGGAAGGACTCCCCCTGGGTTTTCAAATTAGTCGATGGCATCTATGGGGGTGAACCCGGGACGCTGGGATTCACTGCTGAACCCTCTGGAGGTGTCGTGGGCTTATCAGCGAAACACCCAAGAAGGAGGGCGCCCACTTGATAACCCAAGGATGCCATCACTCACTTGACCTTCCCACAGAGTCTCATTGGTGCCTCAAGTATGTATGTTATAGGGATATCAACATCTTGTCCTACACAACAGATCTAGATTCACTATTAAAATATTTGGGACCACGTTTGTAAGATACAGGGAAAGCTTTCAATGAGAAGAGTTTCTGTTTGAATGAAGGTAGTTTTATTGCCTATTATTTACAATTCTAAATTGTGCGGGGAAATGGGTTTGGGAACAAAGGCATTAATGGAGTCTCTGTTATGCGGCAGTGGCGTTGCGCGTCCATCGTTCTTTATCCTGGTGAACCCCAATTGGCCACGGCCACTTCGACAGGTGCAGGTTGTAGAATTAACCCCGTACTGGCAAGGGTGACGTCTCCATTG
This sequence comes from Merluccius polli, assembly GCA_030340625.1. Lineage (NCBI taxonomy): Eukaryota > Metazoa > Chordata > Actinopteri > Gadiformes > Merlucciidae > Merluccius > Merluccius polli. Next base: position 97,158 of record JAOPHQ010004029.1, read on the forward strand.
ATGGATCTTAATTAGCTGCGGCGATAATTGTTAGGGACATGCATTATAGCCACAACATACTCCGGCCCGATGAACTTGCCATCAGTCAATGTTCATCCACTTCCAGCGGGTAGAGTAATTGTACAGGTCTCCTAAACACAAATCCAGATGGCAATCGTACAGCACATGATCTGATTTTACCGCCTCTTCCCATAAATGTCTCGTCAATCCTTCCCATCTTCCACATATGCTTAGGTTGCTTATCTTCTTCATGTATCAATACAACATCCCCAACTTTGAATGGTATAGATTGATTAAATGTGTTACTCACATGGTGTGCAGAACGAAGTTCCATCAAATACTCCTTTTTCCATCGATTCCAGAAATGAGTACTCAACCTCTGCCGATACTGTAGTCTTTTGTTTAGCTGGGTGGCAGTCGTTTTCCCCAAACTGGAATCATGTAACGGATGTAAAGGAAGGGTAGTAATCCTCTGTCCGGTCAGAAAATGAGCAGGTGTGAGGGGTGAAGGTTCATTGCTGTCCGTGTGCAGGTAGGAAAGAGGGCGGGAATTTATTACAGCCTCCACTTCACAGATCAGGGATTGAAGTTCTTCAAACGTGAGATAGGACCTCCCCAGTACTTTCCGTAGGCACGTCTTAACTGATCTCACCAAACGCTCCCACATGTGCTCCCACACCAGGCGGCGCGTTCCACGATGTACTTCCATAAAATCCTCTTGTCTGCAAACAATTCCTGCATTTCTTTTCTGTTCATTAATGTCCACAGTAATTTCAAATCCTTTTCAGCTTTCTTAAATGTCTTTGCGTTATCAGAATAAATGACACTGCAAATGCCGCGTCTGGCAATAAACCTCTTAAATGCAAGCAGGAATGCGTCAGTGGTCAAATCAGAAACAAGTTCTAAATGCACAGCTCGGGTTACAGTGCATGTGAATAAAGCAATGTATGGCCTTGTTGTTGTCTGGTTTCACATAAACTGGACCAGCAAAGTCAACTCCAGAAATGTCAAATGCTTGGGCCTCGTTAATGTGATCTTTTGGCAGCGGTGCACTGACCTGTTGGACTGCTTTTATGCGTGCGCGTCTGCAGATCAAACAACATTTGACACAACTCTTGGGTCATCTGTCTGGATTTCAGTATCCAGTACGTTTCTCTCAATTGGTTCAGGGTGGCTTGTAGGCCTGAATGCATCACATCCTCATGTGCCTTTCTGATCAAAAGTTCTGAAAATACGTCATTGCCTGGCAAGATGTACGGATGCTTCTGGGTAAAAGACCAGTTTGTTTCCTGCAATCTCCCTCCTACGCGCAGAAGTCCACATTCATCCAGGAATGGTTTCAGTGAAATGATTTTCGAGCGTCTGTCCACATCGGTATTTTTCAAGACTGTCCATTTCCTTTGGGAAGTTTGCTTGATCCAGTAATGTTCTGCTTGCTGAATCTCCTCTGTGCACAGTTGTCCATTGCGTTTTTCCTGTGTCCGTGCTTTATGCACAAAACGCTGTATCCATGCTGTGATTCTCAAAACTCTGTTAAGTCCGCTGTACCTATTCAAGTCCAGCAGCGTTGAAACTTTACAGTCCGGGTCAGTGATTGTGTTCTGAACGACATACTCCATCACATCATCATTTTCGTTCATCACTTGAGGTTCACTTTCGTGCGTCTGTGCACCATCTTTCAGCCACTCCGGCCCGTGCCACCAGAGCGTCTCCTCCTGGAGCGCTTGTGCACTCGTTCCGCACGTCCCGCGGTCAGCTGGATTCTCCTTTCCAGAGCAGTGTTTCCAGTTTTCCGGCAATGTCAGACTCTGAATTTCACTTACTCGATTCTCCACAAATGGTTTCTACTGTTTGGAACTACTCCTAATCCAATGAAAAGTTATCATCGAGTCAGTCCAGAAATGCATGTCATTGTCACTCACATTCAGATTTTTCGATATGAATTTTCCTAGTCTTGCTCCAATAAGTGCTCCCATTAACTCTAATCTGGGTATTGTCATTTTCTTTAGTGGAGCGACTTTAGTTTTGGAAGCGATCAGACTAGTTGAACACTCTCCATTTAATTTTACGCACCGCAAATAGGCCGCGGCGCAGTAGGCCTTCTCACTGGCATCTGTAAATACATGAATCTCACGCTTAACTGTTGTATTTTCACTCGTTTCATCACATTTCTTTTTGATATCATTATCATCATCATAACGACGTTTGATAGTTATCCTTTTCAAGTAGGGTATCTCTGAGCACCATTGATGCCAGGTTTGCGCGAGATCATAGGGAAGATCTTCATCCCATGAAATTCCTCTCTCCCACATTTCCTGGAATAGACATTTGACTCAAATGGTAAATGGGGACAAAAATCCAATGGGATTGAAAATGCGCGCAGCTGCCTGTAGGACCCCTCGTTTCGTGTCTCTTTTGTTCTGCAGAAAGTCAATCAATTTGTTAGTTTCAAACATGAATTCATCAGTGTCTCTGTTCCATGTTAGACCAAGAACTTTGAGTGGATTTGGGCCTTTGATTTCCACTATTTCTTCCTTTTCCTTTTCCTTTTCCTTTTCCTCCTTTTTCCATTGGTTTTGCAACTCAGAGGAATTTAATAATAATAATAATAATAATAATAATACATAGAATTTTATTGCGCCTTTCAATGACCCAAGGACGCATACAAGAGGGCGAAGAGACAAACGGGGGGGGGGGGGGGGGGGGGGGGGTGACAACAAGGGCAAGGGGATGTCTCTGGAATTTGTGTTCCATTTGCATAGTTTCATACTTGCACTTGACATTATTTCTTTGGCTCTCTGATACAATTTGAGTGCAATTTCCACATTATCTGCTCCTGTTATGAAATCCTCCACATACAGACATTCATCCAGCATTTTGACTTCTTCGGGATATTTCTCTTCATATTTCTTAATATGGTGTCTGATAGTTGCAGCTACTGTTGTTTTTGGCGGCCTGTTTTCATTTTAGTTTTAGTCTAGTCTTTGTGTCAAACTGTCATTTTACTCTTTATTAGTATTAGTCACGTTTATACTCTTTTTAGTCTAGTCAAGTTTCAGTCGACTAAAAGTGTGAGCATTTTAGTCTTTTTTAGTCAGAATTATCCATGACTATTTTCGTCTAGTTTTAGTCGACGAAAACTGATGACATTTTAGTCTAGTTTTAGCCAATGAAAATTGTATTTTAGTCACTTTTTAGTAATGCAATTCTATTTAACCCAGTTAATATAGTACAAGTGCCTAGTATAGTATAGACAAAACCAACATTTTCTTTAAGTCACCCATTTCACAAGTCAAACAAGGTTATCTTATTATTATATTATTGTTACCTTATAGACTCAAGAAAACATTCAATTCCAGACACGCAAGACGCTCTGATTTGAATTTACAACATATTTATTTTACCCACCAAACATGTAAGAAGCGCCAGCTCATCCTTCAGGAGAAATGATGGATTCAACATCCTCCAGTGATGATGATCTGGTCCTAGCCCTCCTCACTCCACACAAGAAGAGGACATTTTGGGTACATCCCATTTTAAAACGTAGAGAAAGAGAAGGAGACATGTTTTAGGATGTCTGGGGACAGTTTGAGGTCCTTCTGGGGACGCTAGCGCCTTTATCAGATAATACAGGTGATGAGAAACACAAACAACAGGTCCGCCATTGTCGTGACGTTGTAACGTGATTGGTTGATTTTTTTTATTCGCTGTGTGAAAGCTCAGAAAAATTGACCTCCTTCCAAAAATAATGACGTCGCTTTTTCGCCGCGTAATATTCGTGTTCTGTGTGAAAGTACTCATAACAAAAACAACAGTAAGAAAACATATTTACGTGCGAATTAATCGCATGAAAAAAACGCCCCGGTGTGTAAAGGCCTTTAACTTGCCGCGAGTGGGGATTGAGGAAGTGACATCGCTTGCGTCTTCGCAGTGCGCTGATGCAGCCCCGAGACTCAGGAAACAGAAATATTTCAAAATAATAATAATAGCGGGACGAAATAATGTTATAACATTTCGTCTCGTCTCGTTTTGGTCAACGAAAATGAAGAGATATTTTTGCAGAGTTTTTATTTTGCAAACCACATTTAGTCCCGTTTTTATTCGTCAACAATATTGCATTATAAATTTGATTATAGTTTTCGTCACATGACCACCATTTTCGTTGCGTCTCGTCTCGTTTTCGTCACGTGATAAAGGTTCGTTGACGACGATATGTAGTCATAATTTTCGTTGACGAAAGCAACACTAGTTGCAGCCAATAGAAAGGGACTTGCTGATGCACCAAATGGCACACGCGTCATTCTCATAATCGCCACCTTAAAATCCTCATAAGGGGCGGGTCTTTCTTTGAACCACATGAATCTAAGCACATCTCTGTCTCTCTCATTTAGGCCAATTTGTAGAAAGGCTTTCGTTATGACTGCCATCATAGCAACTCTGTGCTGCCTGAATTTTAACAAAATGCTTGCTAGTCAGGGTTCAGATTCGGTCCCGTAAAGAGACATTCGTTAAGTGAGCGGCTTTCTCTCTCACGGGATGACGCATCAAACACAATTCGCAACTTTGTTGTAATCCTACTTTCCTTGATTATGGGATGATGGGGCATATAATACACTGGGTTTTCTGTCTCCACATTAGTCACATCTTCGATAATTCCCTCAGCCAGATATTCTTGAATTACTTGATCATATTGCTCATACAACTCGTCATTATTATGAAAACGTTTTACTAGGCCATTCAAACAATTTCTAGCAGTACAGTAATTAGTAGCCAATTAATATTCTCTTCTTGCCAAGGCAAGCTGACTTCATATCTACCTTGTTGGTACTTTACTGACTGCTCGAACTTCCACAGTGTGTCTGTCTCTGGGTTATGTTGGTGGATTTCCTCGTTCGTTTGCGCGAATCAGTTCGCGTCGTTCAGTTCGCCATGAAGAGTCGTTCGTTCGTTCGTTCGTTCAGTCATGTTTCCGGTAGCGGTGAATCATTCAGTCGTTCAGACTCAGCTCCGCCCCTCGTTCTCATTCGCAAACGGCGCCGTTCGCGAATGCCAGCCGAGTCTGACCGACTCGGCGCCCCCTCGTTCATAACATTCAAACGAATCACGACTGCAGTTAAGTTACCATTCAGAGATGAAGTTACAGTTCAACTCCGACAAACCAACTGGGGGAGGTGATGGTGTTAATAAATGTGTGAATAATAGCAAATACAACATTGTGTCTGGTTGAATATGTTAACATATGTATTTAATTTGAGTTAAACAGATTTATTTAATGTATGCATAATGACAGGATCAAAATGCCCCATTCCCCCAATTCAAGGTAAAGTTAGACAAACCAAACGCACGGGGGGGGGGGGGGGGGTAGTAGATTATTGGATGTTTAATATATCAGCAAGATAATAGACTTGGTAAAGTTAGACAAACCAAACGCAACGGGATGATCATGTGTGTGTGTGTGTGTGTGTGTGTGGGGGGGGGGGGGGGCGTATTGGATGTTTAATATATCAGCAAGATAATAGACTTGATTTAGCAATGATGAGTTTTAAAGTTAATGATGTACAGTTGTGTTTATTCTGGGCATATTTTATTTACTATTGTGAAGATGGCCATTGGCCACCCCCACTCAAGACCAAGATCCACCAAGGTGGGGGTCCCGGCCGGGTCGCGTGCGTGAGAAGGAAGCATGAAAGAACGAGACAGATTGACGAGACATTCAAATATATTATTAATCTGGCATGACACAGAAAATACAAAGACAGCATGCATTTACCATTTCACTGATATTTAAATACGATTGGCTGGCTCTCGTGAGTCGTGACGTCTCAGTCCTCGAGTCAATCACAGTCAGAACGACTCGCGAATCAGCGCCGCGAATCAGCAGCGCGTCAGAGACTCAGCGAACGAGACGAACGACGGCGAACGAGACGAACGAGAGTGGCGAACGAGGTCACTTCGTTCACTTTAAAGAGTCGTTCGTTCGAACTGGTTCGTTCGCGAACGAGCCATCACGATTCCCAACGATTCGATCTCCCAGAAGCTGCGCAGTTGGTCATTCAGCGCTTGTTCCTCGCCAACGCTGATATGCAGAGCATTTACGTCCACTGTTTCAGTTGTCACACTCATGACAGGGATGAACACAGTTCCTTGGATCAACCATCCGAATTTGCTCTCTACAGCCACAAGTCCATTATCCAGTCTCTCTGTGTGTCCTGACACAATGTCCCAATAGTAGTCTCCTCCAATGAGAATTCCAAAGCCTTCGTTTTCCATGCCTCTCACAGGGTGATCCACGACTTGTAGGCCCTTTGCTTCAAGAGAGTGTCTGATTTCTTCAGTGGCCATTTTAATGTTAGATGAACATACACTTGGGGTTTCTAACAATTCAACTTCTGCAGATGCATTTGTTTTCAGATTTCTCAGATTAGCCTTAACCTCTGGCTGTCATTCTTTTGGCATTTACGGAACCAAATATGTGTAGCTTAATTATTTCTGTACCCACTACTGGCAGGTTTAAAGCTTTAGAAATATCTTCACGGATAAAGCTACATTGACTACCCCCATCTAACAAGCATTTGGCAATTTGGCTTTGTCGTAGCGTTTCTACCCAAACGGTTGCCGTTTGTAACAGCACTTCTTTAACATTACAGTCAAATGGCGAAACTGAACATTGAGCTTGAGCAGTGTCTACCTCTGTTTTATTCGTATTCTCTCGTGTCTGGGTTAACTGTTGATTGCAAATTGTTTTATGATGTTGTTTGCCACACTGTGCACATTCAATATGTCAATATGTGCCCTGCAGTTACACGCAATGTGTCTGGGGCCTAGACATACAAAACACCTGCCTAATCGTCTCAGCTTTTCTCTCCTAATATCCACTGTGGATTCGGTACAGTTAGGAGATCTGTGGTCAGGCTTACCACAAAATAAACATTGTCATGCCTCCATTTGTTCTGAGAGTGAGACACTTCTTTCTTCTGAGTGAGATTCTCTACGCTCCACCTCTAATTTCAGAAAGTCCATCTTTTGCTTTGAGAACATTATCAGCTTCTGACTTGGTGAATTCGAGAGAAATGTCCTCTGGGATAATTTTCAACAAGATTGGACATAATAAACTTCCATATGTGTCAGCTACAACACCGAGTGCGTCAAGGCTACGCACCTGTATCTCACAGCTGGTTGTTTCGTATTGACTCCAAAAACCATGTTTGACTGTGTTCATTCTAAGATGCCTAGATCCAGACCCATGCTCACTCACAGTCCGGCCTGGCTGTTATCATCTTCCATGCGCAACGCGCGTCTCAATCTTGTTCTCCGCACACTCAGTACGTTTACATGCACAGAATAAATCGATTAAAGTCATTGCTCGTCTATGCTCCGCAACTGGTCAACTGCAATTGTCCGCGTATACATGGCGGCGAGTAATCCGATTCATTGGCCGGAGCATGTCATACCCCGGTACGATAGGTGGCGCTGTGCCCATTTCAACTAGTGGTAGTAGAGCCACCGGTTGACCCCTTTACGTCACCAGCAACAACAAACTCATTCGAGAAAGCGATGTTTCAGCAGACAGCTGTCAGTACACTTCGGGTGATAATCATTTCTCCGCCGCTCCACTGTTCCTCTTGGTCGTATGCCGACTCGGTCGTCCGCGGAGCGGTCCGCATACGACCGAGAGGAACAGCGGAGCGTCGGAGAAATGATATGGACCCGAAGTGAACTGACAGCTGTCTGCTGAAACATCGCTTTCTCCTCCATGTCGCGTTTCAGTCTGGACTTCAGAGAGTCAAAGCCAAAGTTAATTTCCCCCAATTCCTTTTCCCCATGGGCGAGATAAACCCGACTAGGAGTCTTTACTTGTTGTGGACCAGAGAGTCGGAGAACCCGACGCAGTCTGTAAGATTCACAATATCAGAGAATGCCGCCGTCAGTTCGGCCGCGCAATGAATGAATAAAGATCGTAGTTATTTTACAACCTCGTTGATGAGCAACATTTAGAAAAACATGGACTTTAAATTCAGCCTTGGGTTAAATCGAAGCGTAGTGTGTACTGAATGCACGTTGATGAAGATACACTCCTATAGGCACGGCACCGGCTTCCTCCATCTTCTGCGCCAGCTTTTTAAATAAATCGCCGACCCAAAGTTAGTTGACAGCTGTCTACTGAAAACATATTTCTCCCACCAGAACAGCCCTGAATGAATGAATAAAGGTCGTAAACACGTCGGGAGAAAAAAACATTTATTTTGACAGATGTGCCCGAAGTCACTACTTTACAACCTTGTTGATGACCCACATTTAGAAAAACATGTACTTTTAATTCAGCCTTAGGTGAAATGGAAGCGTAGTGTCCGCGTGCTTCCACCTTTAATGAATGCCATGCGCGCTCCCGCGGCCGGGACACAATTCTTATAGCGCCACCTTTTTAAATAAATCGCCGTTTCTCGTTATCCCTTATCCGACGGCGACAACAACAACAACAACAAGACTATCGTCTCCTTCTACTTCCGGTTCACGGCCCCGGGAAAAGATCTCGAGCATGCGCAGAACGCAATTCAACGGATAATCCAATCCGACTGGTTACATGCACGCTTAGTCGGCTATGAATCGCATAATCTAGGGGTCTTAACCTGATAATGAGAGAGTCGACTCGAACCGATTTTAGCCTGATTAAGGTGTATACATGCATCTTAGTAATCCAATCATTGTTGGGTTAAGCCAAAAAGTCGACTTTCTTGAGTGTCATGTAAACGCACTGACTAATTGCATCCATATAATCCAATGCTGTAGTAATCTCAACTTCCAAATCCTCTTCTTCCGTTTCTGCTTCAACATCTCTATCATATTCTCTGAGAATCTGTTCTTTTTCTTTCACCTGTTCGAGTAATTCCTCCAGTCTCTCAAAGCATAGTGTTTCTTTATCCAACTCACTATCAATCTTCTGGGTGAGTTTTGTTGTTGCAGTTCGGACCACTCCCCGCTTTATCTTCAGTCGCTTAAAAAACGCTGGATCCATGACTTGCGTTCTAATTTTCCCCGTAGCTTCTTTCAAACAATTCTTCAATCCAGGTCTTCTCCTTTATTCTTCATGGATTGGATCCTTGATTCCGAGGTTTCAGGACCAGTTTGTAAGATACATGGAAAGCATTCAATGAGAAGAGTTTCTGTTTGAATGAAGGTAGTTTTGTTGCCTATTATTTACAATTCTAAATTGCCGGGGAAAGGGGATTGGGAACAAAGGCATTAATGGAGTCTCTTTTATGCACGGTGCAGGTTGTAGAATTAACCCCGTACTGGCAAGGGTGACGTCTCCATTGATAGATCTTAATTAGCTGCAGCGATAATTGTTAGGGACATGCATTATAGCCACAACAACCTGCAGCTGAATCATCAGACCAGGAACAGCCATGCACCTCAGCTGCTCCGGTTTCCTCAGGTGAGTTTAATGTGTTAGTGAATGTTTGTGATGATAAAAATGTTGACTTACGTGAAAATGACAATATGTTGTGCCATGTCTCATCCAGTCAATGTATTTGCTCTTGTGTGTGCTCTCTATGTTTATGGACCTAGAGCCACCAGAAGAGACACAACAAGAGCATGCTGCTCTTCCTGCCAACCTCACCCTGCCTCTAACCACTGAGCCAGTTTCTAATTTTGCACGCAATGTTTTATTGTTAGTTAAATTTTTTGTTTTGATTCTTTAGTGTGCACTTTTTGTTGTCAGATGTTGCACTACTGTTAAAAATATGTTTAAACGTTTATTTGTTTTATATTTATTATTGAACAGGTTTATTCTTTTGCACATATTGTTATATTGTTTGTATTATCATTTTTTAAATAAATGTGCAATTCTTTGGACATGGTTCTTTTCTCGTGGGGATGGGGCGCTATCAGTAAAGCTCGCCTAGGGCACCAAATGGTCTAGGACCGCCGCTGACAGCAGCCGTCCTGTTTGATACGGGGCGTTGTACTAAATTGGGTTGGCCTAATTATGTGTCATGTTTTACTCTCATTGATCAATCTGCAATCCTAATGGCATGCGAGGGCCGTGCGTGTACGGTCGCAGCACCGGTAGTCACAGCCTCGCGAGGCACGGTTATTGAACACGTCCCCTCTTCACTACCGGACAGTAACCACGGTAACCGCAGTCCCATCCTCGTCGATTTTCTATGGGGAATGTGTGTGGTTGAAACGCATCACCACAGACATAAACACAGCACTACATACTGGGGTAGGACTGGGGCCCGCGGAGCCATCCCATACCTGCGCACTCTGCATGCACGTTGTTTTATATTCATACCTTAATACGTTTATTTTAAAACCATCTATTCATTTTCCTCCGCTTATCCGGGGCCGGGTCGTGGTGGCAGAGGGCTGAGCGAGGAGCTCCAGGCCCCCTTCTCCCCAGCAACGTTTTCCAGCTCCTCCTGGGGGACCCCGAGGGGTTCCCAGGCCAGCTGGGATACGTAATCCCTCCAGCGAGGTTCTGGGTCTACCCTGTGGTCTCCTACCAGTTGGACGTGCCCGGAAAACCTCCAAGGGGAGGCGCCCAGGAGGCCTCCTGATCACTGGCTCCTTTCGACGCGAAGGAGGAGCTGCTCTCCTCCTCACTCCTCACTCCGTCTCCGAGGCTGAGCCCAGCCACCCTGCGGAGGAAACTCATTTTGGTCGCTTGATTTCAGGATCTCGTTGTTTCGGTCACTACCCAAAGCTGATGGCCATAGGTGAGGGTTGGGACGTAGAAAGACTGGTAAACTGAGAGCTTCGCCCTCCGGCTCAGATCCCTCTTCACCGCAACGGTGCCCGCAGATTTTAAAACCAATTATTGGGGCCCATGTAGCGAAGCTACAGGGAACCCATTGTTTTTCGACCTCTTCTTCTTCTTCTTCTTCTTCTTCTTCTTCTTCTTCTTCTTCTTCTTCTTCTTCTTCTTCTTCTTATTATTATTCCTCTTTCTTCTGCCATGGGAAGTCTATGGCAGCCCATAGAACCGTAAGGAAAAAAGTTGTGAAATTTGGCACATTGATTAAGGACAGTTGCATGTTTAATTTCACCAAGTTACATGTCGGCACTAAACACGCTCTAGCGCCACCAACGGGTTAAAGTTTCAGGTACAATTGCGCACATAACTTTTGACCCGTTGGCCGCATTTTCAAAAACAAGGTACCGTTGGATTCCTTGGATCATGACGATTTCAACGGACCCTATGACGTCATAATGCGTTGTGGTATATTCTTCTCGGCTGCCAGAATACTGGTCTGTGGATGATGAAATGATGGAGGTCCGCTCCCAAAAGTGTCTGAGTAAATAACTTTTTATTTACAGAGAACACAAGCGGGAAGTCATTCAATGCATCTGAATGGAGTCTGAATCCCCCAATGGGGTCCGAATCTGAATCCTCTCTAATGCACACACTTCTTATAGGCCTGAGCCAGACCATACGTCCGGCAAGCTGAAACAATGCGTCTGGAAGAAGGTATAGATTTACTACTCAAAAAAGGGTACTACTCAAAACCTTCTGAGGTCATTAGGGCATCTTCTTGTTTCAGCAGGCACTCAGGATTGTCCCTATTGTTTACAGAAAAACACAGGACTGTTTGCAGAAGCCTTTTACAGATTAAGAATGAGTGAAATACAAATAAAAGAAAGAAGGAGAACAACCTGTAAATGTATATAACGGAATTCACCTCATATTCCCCCCTCGTGACTTTGAAGAAGTCACGGGAAAGTAGCACAAAGCTAAGCATATAGCATCTATTCTTCCCGCTTGTATTGTCCCAAAAAAGCTTTCCCTTATATTTTAATGATAATATAATATATAGTATTGATTCTAGATCCTAATTTATCAAGCTCTTTGGAACAACTAATTTAGTTGTTTAGCATTACCTTTAGAACTTATGCACACATTATTTTTATTTACTTTTAGACTAGGTAAACTATTCAATTGTTCTAATAAGGTCAAATTCATGAGCTAGTCTCGCCCCACCGGAAGAGCTCTTCCCAGTTAGCCATTCAGCAGCTGAAGAGAGGTCTATCCAGGTCGGGTTACCATCATCTAGTTGAAGACCCACCTCTAGGAGATGTAAATCTAGAGAAGATCTCACCCACAAGCCAACCAGGATGAGGCACTTCTCTTCAATCCAATCATTGTCAAATGCACAACAAATCATCATTATAGAGTGTTAACATCTTTCAACATCAATCACTTGTAAAGAAATCAATCAGTAAAGAAATTAAAGAAAACATAAAATATAGAACATAAAAACACATCACATTCAGATAAAGCTATCAGTCATGTTGTCTCCTAGTACATAAATTATGATCCACAGCTGGTAACAGAAATCAATGGTCCCGTTGCTCATTCCGTGTTTGCAGTCCATTTCAATGTCCAGTTTTGAGTCTCTGAGTCCATGTAGGGCAGGAGCCCCAGTTCAACTGTCCTCTCTCTGATGGACCTCTATTGTCCTGAGAGGAAGAGAAACCAGAACCAAACAGTATCTTTGCAGACAAATATCTGACACAACATAACATAACCAGTATGTGAAGAGTTGTTATTACAGTGTAATTATAGATCAGCCGTGTCCAAAATCCTGAATGAACCAAATGATCTTCTATCATTATTAGTTAATATTCCCATAATTTGTTATTATTGCTAATTAATATTCAAATGATCCCCCCTTGTACCTTATCATCTACTTTGTTCCCCTTAGGTGATCATTAGTACTGGTTCCCTATTAACGTTTGAAGGCAGAGTCCCATTTATACAGACAATAGCAAATAATTGTTAATAAGTGGATTTCTGTGCACACTTAATATATCAACTTAAAATGAATACACTTCAAGTAAACTACCCTCAATTTCCATTTCCTCATTGTCCTTGTCCTAGTTGTGATATAAACAATTATGCCACTGGAATGTCATATATGACATAAGACGTTCACTGGCTTGATCCCCTTTTATAATAGGCACTGGTTTTCTTGTTTGGTATCGATCAATACAGTTTTTGGTGACATTCCAAATTTCTTGTTCACTGATTCCCCAATTATATTCAGTATTTATTATATACAATGTATCTTGATGACTTTTAGCACACATATAACAATTTTCCACTTTTCCAGATTTCCAATAAATACCACCCATTTATATTATTATATTGTTTGCTTATACAACCACTCTTTTGATTTTACCACAATTTCTTTTTTTTCAATACGTTCAAATCCATACTGTTTAAGTTTTCTTGTTATTGAGAAATTATTATTATTTTCGATTTTGTCATTATTTTGAGTTGAATTTATTTAATCAGTAACCGGATTTGGATTTATTTCGTTATAGTCAAGGAACCTATCATGTTGGTCACACAAGGGGCTTCTGCATTTGGTTTTAAGTCTAGTATTATTTCTAACTCTACATGCGGAAACCTCTTTTTAATTCTAATTTATACATACTACTACCCTGATCCCATTGATCTCTTGATTCTACTGTTATACACCAGTACATTGGTTCTTGCCGAATGTCTATTGTACATTGAACTTGTCCCCAGGTTACTAAGTTATACTTTGGGTGTATGGCTACACCACATAGCATCTCGCTACCTATCATGACAGTAAGAATAATTTGTTGTTCGTCTGCATAGTTAACACTTTGAAAATATAATTGAATATATATTTGAACATATAAGACAACTTGATTTTCTATTGATTTTCTAACTATTCCCGAATGTCTCGAGGCTGGCCTTTCCTGCAACACGTTCATGCTTTCTCTAGTATTACCACTTGATTCCTGGTTGGTCCAGGTCTGCTCTGTTGTTGTGGTTTCACTCTTCCTCTGGATTCGTCCCTGAGTCTGTGGAATTTGCCAAAGCCTGCAGAGGATCACGAGCAGGCTCATCAGCCTCAGCATCATCATGTGGCTGTTGCTCCTGGCTGGGCTTTGTCTGGTCCTGGGGTGGTCGGTCAGTGCCGGGTACACCTGCACCCAGCTTTGCGGTCCTCCCTCGTCTTTGGTTGAGCGGCTTTGTGTAGTGGTTGAGGTGGTACCAGCCAGGTGGAACTCCCTTCCACCTGGATGGCTGTTGGTGTCGCATTGGTGACTTTGAATGGTCCTTCTCTCCTGGGCTCGTTCCACTTTCTCCTGAACAACCTCAGGTATAACTGGTCACCTGGCTCCACCCCCCTTGGTGGTTCATCCTCCGGCTCTGGAACTCTGTCTTTCTCCTGGTAGAATATGAGCTTGTGTATGGAAGTTAGTTGTCTGATTACACTTTTTCCAATTCTAATTCTAATTGTTCTAATGGGGGCCCCTTGTGGGGCCCTCAAAGTGTTGGTGAAAGCATAGGTCGACCTGTAAGTATTTCATGCGGGATTAGATGTGTCATTCTGTTAGCATGCATGCGATAACTCATTAGTGTTAGTGGTATTACATCTACCCAATTAAATTTACACTTCCAGAAATGTTGTTAATTTTTTTCTTGAATGTCCCATTCACTCTTTCCACCATTCCTTGTGACTGGGGATGGTAAACACAACCTAATCGCTGTTTGATGCATAACTGCTGCACCACACTTTTCACAGTTTTCTGAATGAAATCTGATCCATTGTCTGAGCTAATTTCTGATTGAATTCCAAACCTTGGCATGATTTTTCTAGTCAAAAACTTGATTACAGTAGTCACACTTTGATCTTTTGATGGGACCGCTTCTACCCATCTGCTGAATCTGTCAATGACTACTAGCATGTACCTTTTACCATATACACTGATCATATCAACATAGTCCAAGACCTGATGTCTAAATGGTCTCTTGGGTGTGGGAATGTGTCCCACTGAAGTAGTGATTGTTTTTCTTACGTTGTTTTCTGCACATACTTCACAATCATTGAGCTGATTATCAATCATTGTTTGCAAGTATGGTGACCAACAATCTTGTTTTCTGATAAAAACCTTGTTTTCTGTTTTTAAAATCTTGTTTTCTGATTTCTTTCATTACCTCCCCCCTTGCGCCATGGTCAAAACCATGCGCATCTTTAATGAGTATATGTAACAACTAGGTAGGCGCAACAAAATGTCCATGAGCACCACGCCATGCACCTCTGTCAATGTCTGATTATGATTGTCCAACTCCTTGCTTGAGGCTAAGTTAGCTAAATAATTACCTTCTGCCTGTATCCCTCCTAAGGTGTTGTGCCCTTTAACCTCAACTACAGCCAATCTAGTAGAAAGGGAAATTGCAGCCAGTAAATCCTAAACCAAATGTTGATACGATATGGGTTTACCATCAACCGCTTTTAAACCACGCTGTTACCAATTTTACCAAATCATGCACTACACCGAAAACAAAACGCAAATCCTTATAAGCCTTAAGGGTTTAAAAAGTTGACATGTCCTAGTTATTGCCACCATTTCCACTGCTCAAGCCGACATGTCTGAGATCTATCCTATCCTCCACCTTTCAACCCAAATGGTTTCTCCTTTGATGGTTTCATCTTCTCGTCACTCTATGATCAAGTGAGTCAGCGCTCAGTGATTTGGCCAAGTAATCTTGACTGTGCCTGCCTTAGGTTGTCTCGCGGTTTCAAGGTGGGATCTTACCCGTCATAGGCTAACCAGCCTTCCCTACTGGCCTGTTGCAGGATGCCGTGTATGGGGATAAATCCCTTCTGATTCTTATGTACAGCCCATAGGATAGGTGGCTGTGGAGGAGTAGAGACAGATATCTATGACAGCTATTCATGCAGTCATGTGTATGCGTAATGGAGACACCATACGTCGTTGACGCTGTAATTGTGACGCGGTGGTGGACAAAGCTAACAAATAAAGATTTTCAACACAGCATAACAGCATTAGGCGTTGGCGTTTGCAAGGTAAACCCAATTTTTCCCAATTATATAAACAATCTAGCTTGTGCATTAGATCCCTTCCCAACAGATTGCTGAAGTACTTTTCAATGATTACTTTAACGAGGTCATTGCAAATGTTCAAAGAACATTTGTCTGACTTAAGCAAAGTTAACAATTAAATAAATAAAACACAAAAACTAAAACAAACAACATGCAATCTATTTCAACAAACACACTGAAAGCAAGATATGGCTGGCCATGACAACAGTGGCGGGACTTATACCACGCAGTCCACTCTCCCCCCTTGGGGACACACCTACCGGTAGACCCTGGCAACCCAGAACAAACTTTCTTTTTAACTCTATGACACTATGGAGGTAAACTAAGCAACCCACTGATGGACTTGTTTTATTGCTACACATGCAACATTGTGTATCATTTTTTTTCACATTGTAAAAACTACCGCGCTCCCGCAGGGTCCTTTTAGGGCGGGTCCCACTCTCAGTTTGGTGAGGGGGAATTTCCCTGAACTCTAACAGTCCCCAGCGCTGGTTGACCCCTGGACTTCTGTGGACGAGCGGTAGAGGAGATAACTTCTGATTTAAATGAATAGTACCCAACTTAACTGAGGTGTTGGTCTGCTAATTGTCCCACAAAACGCTAAAACACTTTTACACACACAGTTAGAAAACAAATTCACAAAGAAAACAAATCAACAAAAAACACAAAAACAAATAACAGACACTAACACTGTACATAGTAGATCTCTTGATGTGAGCTTTTTATGTCCCAACAGATCCTTAAATGTTCTAATGTTCACAGCACTTTCTTTATTATGTTTTATTCTAACCCCTCTAAGTCCTGCGATCCCCATGGGACATACTGAACTTGTTGTCCCTTTACCACTTTGCACTGTAAGGCGACCTTGTGTGTCTCGAAAGGCACCTTCAAATAAAATGTATTATTATTATTATTATAGGGTAAACTCCTGCATAACTCTTTATTGCCCCTCTCTCTCTTAGATCTCCTTATAACCACAGTTGTAGAGAATCTTATCTCCACAGCTTTGCTTATAAGGGTCCTGATAGTTGTAGATTCAGAAACTGTCCTTGTTGTAGTTATTGGTCTCACATCCCCTGCAGTTGATGTGTTAATACTATCTGTAAGTAGTAGATGCTATTTCTTCACCTTCCACTAAAAGTGTTGTTGCTATGGCGATCGGTTGCCTAATAACTGCCTGTGTTGTAGAATCACCTAAATCTGTTACCTGTTACGCATTGTTTTACGAATCGACGACGAGATGAACACGAGACGTTTGAGATGTTTCTTTGGAAAGGAGCCCCCCGGCCGTGGAGGTCCCCTCCTTCGCTTAAAGTTCTCGTGCAAATGTAGATAAAGGAAAAGAATAAAAAAGAGATTTAATGTCTATTTGAACAAACTTGCTTCATATTACTGACAAGTTGACGCTTAAGAATAATTAATTGGCTTAACACAAAAACACTTTTTAATCGCAGTAATGACATCTGTCAACATAGGGTTATTTATTAATTTAAAAGTCTCGATAATAAAATTCATGATCAAGTAATGATCACCAATAAACATAATTATTGTACTAGGCCTCATTCTGCCTTCTCCCCCTTGAAGCTCCAAGAGTGCAGTAGGGGCGTGGCCACGTGTCTATGTAACTTGTAGCTCCTCCTAAAACCCTCACATGCGCAGTTCACTTGTTAATGTGATTACAGAGAGAGTAGACTTTGTCCAATGCTCTTCTGAATCAGAGGGGGAAACCTAGCGGCCCCCCAGTTAGAGAATTATTTGCAACGCCCCTGCGAGTCTTTCTCCTACGTCAGCCAGCAGCTTCTTAATCTAAACAGTTTCTCCGATAAATAATAAGATTTCTTTCTACAATATTTACATGAGGAGTCGTCACTCCCACAATTATACCACTTGTCATTAATAATATTAAGAGCTCAATTTACGAATAAGTAACTTCGTTCACGCATCTTTAGCACACTCACGCAACTTAATAACATCTATAGACGCTATTCGTTTAACTTTTTTACAGTCACTCATGTCCATCGCAAGGCACTTGCAAAGAACAAACATAGACTAAGGTTAACTCTAATGATCTATATTAATTTCCTCTCTTATACACCAAATAACAGAACGATAATCGCCTTATCCTTTTGTCTTTCTACAGACAGACCACATTTACTTCACAGTAACACAGAACAGAAACACAAACAGGAACAGAACATTAAACATTTAATGCTTATTTTGAAGCTTCTTAATTGTCCCTAGCCAACTTTTGGTTTTTATTCACGTTTTTTTAATTCTTTGTTATTTTACAGGCTTCTTACCCGGCCGGGCTTTTCACTTTATCATCTTCTTTATCACTACATTGACAGTTTTGACCATTTTGCGTTTCTGCATGAAAGTTCTCCAACGACTTACTTTACTTTAGCGCTGTCACAGTCACCGTCACGTTACTTTGGAAGCGTGCGTCATTCCAGTCATCACAAATGCACCTAAGTGCTCACATTCACCGACACGTATACTCTGATAGTGCCGCTTCACTCATTGCATTTTTTCACATTTGCCTTGGGCCGGGCCGCAAACTGCACTCATCAAATGTACCCAAGGCTTTTGTCTCACTCGAAACATGTGCCTCCTTTCACTCTGCATATTCAAATGCAATCCACACACACAAATCTGAGCTGTCTTTGGTTTTTTGTGCTCGAAACTGGTGCACATGTCGTTACGAACCAATGACGTCCTGCTTTCTAGATGAGCGCTATTCTTCATTCATTCTTCCCCCACACACTCTCTTTTTTGCTGTCAATGGGTTTTTTTCTCGAGACTTTTGCACACACTAAACTGTCTCCCATTGACGTCCTCAATCCCCTTAGCCTTTGTTCTGCTCTTTTTATTTGTGTTTTCTATTCCTAAACTTATTTGTTAGTTATTCTAGTTTCATTTGTTACTTCTAGTTTTATTTAGTTATTTTAAGTATACGTTTAGTAAATTTATAACGGAACTCTCATTTATCATCCACCAGCCTATTTCTTCTCCGCAGAGATTATTTTTATTGCGAACCAACCTTATGACAGAAAACACCTGGACACAGTATAAAAACCAGAAGTTAGGTGGACTCACATCTTTTTGCGCGCGTTCCTTCTGGGTTTAAACTGTGTTGAGTTGGTCTCATGGTCAACGATTTCGCGCATTCAGACAATCCTGTTCGTGACGCCAAATAATGTGGTATATTCTTCTCGGCTGCCAGAATACTGGTCTGTGGATGATGAAATGATGGAGGTCCCCTCCCAAAAGTGTCTGAGTAAATAACTTTTTATTTACAGAGAACACAAGCGGGAAGTCATTCAATGCATCTGAATGGAGTCCAAATCCCCCAATGGGGTCCGAATCTGAATCCTCTCTAATGCACACACTTCTTATAGGCCTGAGCCAGACCATACGTGGCAGTCCGGCAAGCTGAAACAATGCGTCTGGAAGAAGGTATAGATTTACTACTCAAAAAAGGGTACTACTCAAAACCTTCTGAGGTCATTAGGGCATCTTCTTGTTGTTTCAGCAGGCACTCAGGATTGTCCCTATTGTTTACAGAAAAACACAGGACTGTTTGCAGAAGCCTTTTACAGATTAAGAATGAGTGAAATACAAATAAAAGAAAGAAGGAGAACAACCTGTAAATGTATATAACGGAATTCACCTCAGCGTCATAATAGATTTTCCGTGGCGTGCCGTCAAAGTTGGCCATTTTTAATTCATTGGTATTTTTTTCCGATGTTTGGGAACTAACTCCTCCCAGGGATTTTATTTGTTCTGCTTTAAAATTTGTCAGTACAGTCAGAAGATGGTCCTGAACAAACTTTGTGCTACTTGCGACTGTACGTTGGAGGGCGTGGCCGTGGCGTTCCGTCAAAATTGGCCATTTTGAATTCAGCGGTATTTTTTCCCATTGTTTGCAAACTAACTCCTCCCAGGGATTTTGTCCTTTCTGCTTACAAATTAGTCAGTACAGTCAGAAGATGGTGCTAAACAAACGTTGTGCTATTTGCGCCTCTACGTCAAAGGGTGTGTCCGTGACGTGCCGTCAAAGTTGGTTCTGTGGTCTTTTTTTCCAATGTTTGTGAACAAACTCCCCCCAGGGAATTTGTTTGTTCTGCTTCAAAATCCATCAGTACAGTCAGAAGATGGTGCTAAACAAACGTTGTGCTATTTGTGACTCTACGTCAAAGGGCG